>CM021105.1:5949509-6013180 GCA_007115665.2 Sequoiadendron giganteum | reverse complement strand
TACTCTATCTCGACATCCAACTGGGTCCTAAGATGATCCTTCTTAGTATTCCTCTAGTCTCTTTCGCTAAATGGTCTTGGCCCCACTCATATATATAGGCACTTCTCTCCCGATGTGCCTAATCTCACTCTTATCTATAAGTATCTCGCTCCTGGTGGGCATGCTCTCTCTCCTATGTAAGGAATTAGAGTCTCTGATCTAGCACAATAGACACTTACTGTTAATGACCCCGAGGGGAACCCTATGGTGGTACATGTGCTTAAACCCATGCGAAAACTTGTCCAAGAACTAGTCCCTTGTGCTCAACCCTCTATCATTGCCAGTGATGTCGATTGGACTCATCTCTTCACCTCATGTTGCTTCCTGCAACTCCCCTAGATAAATTTATGAAGTAGAGAGGTTGGCATGTGGAAAACAACACATCATAATAAATGATAACTTTAAGAAATCCCCCTCAAAAAATATAGAAATACCTAGCGAATATTTCACTTTTTAAGGAGAAAATATTAATTTCTATTGGAAAATCTTTCCTTTTAAAAAAAAAAAAATTAATTTTATTGATGGATTTTTTATATCACTAAAATTTTATAGAAAATTTTGGCGAATCTTGAAAAAAATACAAAAATACATTAATTATGATGGAAAATCTATCCAATCTAAAAATAATTCTCATGGAAAAGTAGGGGTCTAGGAGTTGAAATTATTGATGGGTTTAAGGGGTAGACTATAATATTTACTTGTCACCATTCTTTTAAAATTAAATATAATGGCCCTCATTGTATTCTGCAAGGTAAAATGTACCCATGATCTATAATTCTCATGGGACTCAAAACTACTTTTAGATCATTGATCTAACGACCCTCATTGTACTCTACAAGGTAAAATGTACCCACAATCTATAATTCTCATTAGACCCAAAATTTTGGGCCCCTTGAGCATTACAAATCATGGGTACATTTTACTTCATGGAATACACAAAGGCCATTAGATTATATTATAAATCAATGATGGAAACTAAAGATTAGAAATATGGTCCTAAAGAAACTAATAATTATGATATACTATTGATGAATTAATATAGATTTCTACAATAATTTATAAATTTTAAGAAAATCTAATCTGATCATGTATCAAATATTGTGGCAAATGTTTTAGTTATTTTTTTTAATAAAATAAATTCTTTGGTGAATTAAATAAGTATAATAAAATTTTGTAAAAATGTGGCGACTCAAGTCACATTATAGCTTGAACTATTAGCCAATTGGCAAATATTAGCCACTAAAAAAATCATTGATAGTAAGTGGGGTTAGTCCTTGGATCAATTGCACCCCATAAATAGGCATAAGGAAGAGGAGCTAGATGATCAAAATCTACTATACCTGTGTATGGTGTCACTGTCTGACCCCACTCTAGAATCTCTCACATAGTGCAAGAAAAAATTGCAACATAATCCTCAGCAAGGACATTCTGCTACTCCTTGAATTTTTGTCCTAGCCTATGAGGAAAATAAATGTCCATGACATGATGAATATGGCCTAGAAGCCTTCAAGTCTATGAAGCATAAGAAAAATTCTTGTGGTCCTCCTCCCAAGCCTCAACATCCAACCAAGGCCTCCAAGTAAACTATATCATATATCATCAATAACGTGTGTCCAATAAGATATGTCGGTCTCCTCCATGTGGTGGACTATAAGCATGACATCATATCCATATATAAATGGCTCCCCAAAATCTTGGTGAATGTCTCCAGTGGGCTTGAGCATAAAAATGTGCTCCCATGCCCAAATGTGTAACAAAGTGGCTCTTGTAGAAATGTTGGTCATAGCCCTATACACAACCTGATGCATGTCATGATACAAGTGTGCTAGTATATAAGGTCCCAGAGCAAACACAACGCCATCATCTAGAATTTTCTCCAATACTCTCCCCATCCAAGGTTGAATAACTGAGATTTCCTTTCTAGTACAAGTTGCCCCATGATGAATCTAGCAATCACATCATTGGTTACACCAATGTAGCACCTCAAGTCTATCTATCCATCCTTGAGTTGAATCTGATTATCGATTAGAACATGCTCAAGAGCCTCAAAGCCAAGGTAGGGCTCATCTACGACCCACTCACCATGAATGTGCAATCTCAAAATGCACCACATGTCCTCGAAGGTAATGGTTGCCTCACTGGTTGGAAGGTGAAAGGAAGAGGTCTTTGAGTGCCATCACTCGACCAATGCTATCATCAATGCAAGATGTGCCCACAACTCAGGCATGTAAGCAATGTAGTATAAGCTAACTACATGAAGAAACTCAACCTCAATGTGAGAGAAGCTAGTGATCAAGTCTCTAGAATCTAAGGATGTCACTTTGTCACAACCCTCCTTGAAAATCCAATTTATTTCAGATTTATTTCTAAATTAACCAAGTAAATGATATTTTGGATGTAATGCTATTATGGTAATAAAAAATAATTAAGTTTCTTGGAATGCATAATTATTCAGTCTTCTTAAGAAATAAAATTACAAATACTACAAATATTATTGCTCCTCTTGTTTTGATTTAATAGGGGATAAGTTCAAGAATAGAGGGTGACATCACCCTCTTTTTCTATAATTAAATTTGGGAGAGTATTTATCAAGTTAGTTTCGACTATTAAGATTCTATTTTAATAGTCAAATAAACTAAACCCTTTCACGAAGAATTATTGACCATTTACATGATTATAAGAAATATAAATATTATATATATAAAAAAAAAATGGTAATCTCAGAATTAATATAAATAAAATAAATAAAGATTTCTCACTTCCTCTATTATTTGAATTAATGATGGTTTCTTTGCATGTTATCTTCAAGATTTGGCAGTTACGTAATGGTATAGGTAAATTCCATAATTGAAAAAAGCCATGTCAAAAAAAGGGGAAGAAACGAAAAAAAAAGGAAAGTGGCAGGGAAAACAAGAAAAATCAGGGTGCGCGAGAGAGGAAGAAGGGAGGCGAAAAAAGAAAAGGCATCGGGAGGAACAGTCTTACAGGGTTGGATGGCATCGCGGTTGCGGAGGCTTTAACTACAGAAAGATGCAGGAGAATACGGTATCAGGACGGGAGAACTTTTGGAATGCTGCTGCCATAAAGGAAATTATTCACAGAGAATTCGTTGGGTAGAGAATGCAGATATGGAAGCTGAATTTAATAGTGAACCTTAAGTACAAGGTAAGTAAATCGTTTCCTTGGTTAAATGTTCGATCGGTTGTTTTGGGCTCATTAGTAATAGGTAATTACAGAGTATATTTTCATTATTCTATACTCCATCTGTCACACATCTATTTTCAGTCAAAAAAACATAACTTGTAAGCTAACCTCTTATTAAAGATAATCACCCTATCCATTTCAACTTTTTCATTCACCTATATCGAGGATGAATATCCTCTGTTTTGGAAACTGACTTTTCTATAGATGGAGACAGAGTCTTCTTAAGGCATTTTTATGCTGCCCAGGTGATTGTCAAACATTATTCTATAGTTTTTGCATTATGAAAATGATTAGAATATTGATGTTGTGAAATTCATATTTACTGTTGATAAACATTTTTCAAAAGTAGTTTTGTTATCATAGAAATCTTTACATAAATATTTTAACAAAAGTTTACCAATGTGTTTCACCAAGTTATCTTCTTCGTTTGACCTCTATTAAAGACCTCCATTAGCATCATCATCTAGGCAAATACAGATACACTTACAGGTATGCAGTAATGCAATCTACCTTCCTCCTTTTGATACAGGTAATTTCATTTCAAGAGAAGCATTATTTATATTCTTTCACGGCTTGGGAATAGCTATGAATTCTGTAACATCATCTTTGCACAAGTATCGAAGTCGCTTTTTCCCATGAAGTTGCATGTTAAGTTAGATCGACCTTTGCTCTATTGGGTTCAATAATTCCAGCCCCATAGTCTGTCTATTTTACCAGCCACATCTGTTAGTCATTGTCGCGCATTAATCCTTGTCTCTCAGTCTGCTAAATGCTTCATAGTTTGCAATTTTTAGTCTTTCCTTTGGGGAATTAAATTGCATTGATTTTTAACTTAAGGTCTACATAATCGCTTTCATACGCAGCAAGTCTTTCTCATATTATTATCTCCTTGCGATGTAACATCTGGTTTTATGATTGTAGAGTACTAACCCCCATTAAAATTTAATGGAAGTATGGCGAGGCCTATAAATTAGATTCTAGTTTCTCTAAGGAAGCGAACCAACCTCATAATTATCTATGAGTTTTGAGATGCAGAAAATAGCTTATAAATCATTTAATCTCCATACAAAAATTTGGGTACTATTTCATGATAGAAATTAGCAGCTAAATTAGTAGATAACCTTTCTATCCAGAACAGATAATATTATTACCCAGAACGCTTGCACTTTCACAAATTTTCCCTCTACTAAAAAACAATAGCATCTCAGATTGATACATGACTTAAGGTACAAATACTGTTGTACATAAAACTCTGTAATAACAAAGAAAAATGCAGAAGCCAATTAACATATGGCTCACTATATAATGACCCGAGAAATAACGGTATTAGTTCATAAAGCAGAAACCTCTTTCAGTAAATAAGACTTTAAACAGCACTAAATTGAAATACGAAAGCCTACAAAACCTACCATGTTCAAATTCAAAGGAGCAAGAAAAATATAAGAGTAGACCAAGTGTATACACTTTCAAACAGATATTTCGCTCCTCAAGAGATTCAACAAGTTTGATGATTCGAATCCAAACAAACGTTGCCAAAACAAACGTAGAATCCTAAGGCAGGAGTTTTGATGTGAAAAAAAATGGAAACAAAAACTAAACTGTCTCAGGCACAAATATCGTTGCAAAAACAACAATATATTAGCAAAACAAATAGCCTCTCCTTAAGATACTTTAGTTGTATTTTACAAACCTAGAATATTTCAAATACTGCAAATACACACTAAAAAAAATGGCTATAAATGAAATCACAGTACACCAGCGAACATTCAACTTTCTACAAAAATTCCCACCACATTCTATGATGGATGCACCCAAGTGGGATATTACAATACACCCAAAACAGTAGGATAATACACTATATTTGGTTTGTAAGACTAAATTCTTGTCTGCCAAGTAAAAAAAATCCCTTACACTAACCGCTTCAACGATAAAGCACATTATGTGAAAGCACTCACACATTACAAAACCAAAAGAAACAGTTTCTGAAATGCGAGAGAAAAAGCCCTCGTAGAAAACATACAACACGCTAAACACTTGCTCTACTATCAAACACAGTAGCAGACATTATTACGAACAATGAAAGACTTTAAAGCAAAAACTAATGCCTATCCATACCCACAACAAACAATAGAAACTAACAACTTACTCTACACCGGCTTCCTCTGTCTCGTCCTAGACCATAATCTCGGCTGCTCTTCAAGTGGCCATGAAAGATAAGAGGGAGCTCCTGCTCTGCCTTACGCTTAGAGTGCAAATGCTTCACAACCTCTTCTGCTCCAAAATCCCATTTATAAAACTGAATAGTTTCCACCGCCTTCGGAACCTCCACCATCAAGTGGGGCCTGAGTGTAGAAAACAAAGAGCCACCTTAGCAACCACAGTAGCACCATTCTGCTTTCCGAGTTCTTCCTGAGCCATTTCTCATGTCTCCCTCCACAATTTGCAACTCAGACAATCTTCGACTTTCACCCAAACAACACAGAAAGTACATTGACGAAACAAAATAAGGTAACCCGGGCAACTAATTTGAAGGGCAAAAACCCACACGCTGACGCAACAGTGGAGCTCGAGCCAAACCAATGTTGCATCATAAGATCAACATGGTAATGTTCGGTACGACTGTCAGAGTTAACAGATCCACGGGAGCTGGTCAAGCCATGCCACGAATCTCGAGGGGAGCGTTGACTATCTACCAACAATCTCCCCATCAGCATTATCTGATGAGATTCGAACCCGGCACTTTTGGCTCTGATACCAATTGTTGGCCCCATGGCTGGCGTTGCACCAAAATATTGACTTGTTAATGCTCTATACAACTACCAAAGTTAACAGAACCACGGAAGATGGTTAAGCCATGTCATGAATCTTGAAGGGAGCGCTGACCATTTGCCACCAATCAAGCCATAAATACTTAAAACATGGTGAGGGTGTGAAACCCCTAGCATATGCCTTAGACTTTAAAGGACACAACAATGTATGAAGAACATCCATGCAATTCAACTAACTTCAAAACTTTTGAACTTTAATTAAATATTCACAGCCAAATACCTTAAACAAAATGTATTTCAACTAACTTTTGAACTAAGGGACATTGTTTGGACACTTGTAATAACCTTGCTTTTGAGTGTTCCATTAATATTTGGCGTCTTGTGGATTTTGAGGAGATATACAAGATAGATAGTGTATGTATATCTACATTTCTTTGTTATTTTGCCATTTTTTATCAACATGTTATGGTTTGTGCCCTGCACGATAAGAAAAGATTACAGGGAAGCAACTAATCTTGCACTTAAGATTTTCATCATTTTTTAGGTTTTTGTGCTCATTGGGATTATTGCCTGGATCATCTTTGCCAATAGGTATAGGATAGAGGTTACCATTGGAGTTTTGCAAACTACATCAGAAGGCCTTGTGAGGAATATCAGATTGCTGCAAAAGAAGGAAAGAACCACCCAAGTGAAGAAAAATGAAGCAAATTAAGGGGCCTTAGATATGTGTCTGTGTGAAGCCCCTGAAAGCAAAAAAACCCATATTTATAGAAACGATATACCTTAGATTGAGATTAGAAATGATATGCCTTAGATTGAGATTAGGACCCTGTTAAACTGTGATTTTTCCACCCATTGAAGCTAGGGAAGATGAGAATGAGATGTCATCCTGATTGAAAACTTTTGAAAATGGTTATGCAATAAAAAAAAAATTGAACACATAGTGCACACCATCTCCAAGCCAATTGGGTGCCACATTTAGCTCACTTTCACTGCGCCACCTCATCCATGTTATTCAAGTTGTGTTTTGTTTCACCTGTGCATAATAAATGGTGCTTATAATATACACACTATAGTATAAAGTGAATTTATTGTATATCTTTCTATAAATCAATGCACGAGGTTGTTTCCTATAATGGTCAGTTTTGCAACCAATCTTCTTTGTTTCCTTCTATGTTTCTTTGTTTATTTTCATGGTATTAGAGCTTGGTTGATTTGTTGTTTGATAGGTCTCCTTATGCAAGTATAGTGTCTAAAAATCTCTAATGCTCTTGGAAGCCTGTGTTAATTTATTGTAGCTCAGATAGTTATTTTCTCCAATTCCAAGAATTATTATTTAATTCTTGAGACTTCTAGAAAGAAGTTAGTTAGGTCTAGATATTTAATTATTTAATTAAATAATTGTTTCCTCTAGAGACTTCTAGAAACCAGTTAGTTAGGGTTTGTTAAAGTCTAATTAATCTTAGCCATTGATTGAGATTAAATCATGGCCATTGGTTTTCCAATGAGAATAGTTTAAAAGGGGGTCAATGGGCATTTGGAGAAGATACAGATATATAGACACACACTTGAGAAATATTTGCAGTGTTAACAAATAATTTGCAGTAAGAGCAAATAGTCTTGTAGTGTTAGCAAATAGTCTTACAGTGATAGCAAGGGCGCAGTGATAGTGTTGGGGAAGTTTGTAAAAGCAACTTTTCCAAGGAGTGAGCAGCTACCAGAAGCTTCAAGGATTGAGTAATCAGATCAAGGACAACAAAGCACGAGTACAGTGACTAGTACAAGCATAGACTCAGGTGTTGAGAGTTCACAGAGTATGGAGCAACAAATGCAGGAGATAGAAGAGATGCATCAGGAACACATGGGGGTTGATATTTCATCCTCTACAGTTGGTAGCTATAAGCAACAAGATACTCAGGATTTTGTGGGAGCTCCTAGGATGAGTAGTAGGTAGCGGAGACAACCAAATAGGTATAATGACTATATGGCTTTAGTTAGTCATTTGGTAGATAGTGAGCCTTCCAGGTATCTGGAGGCCGCACAGCAACAGGTGTGGCAAGATGTGATGGTTGAGGAATATACCTCAATAGTGCAGAACGATGTGTGGGAGGTTGTGCCAAGACTGACATATAGGGCAGTGGTTGGATCTCGCTGGATCTATAAGATCAAGCACGGTGTAGATGGTAGCATCGAGAAATACAAGGCAAGGTTTGTGCCCAAGGGTTTCTCTCAGAAGGAGGGAATAGACTATGAGGAGACATTTTTTCCAGTGGCTAGGTATACTTCTATACGAGTTGTGATCTAACTTGCAGCACAGATGGGATGACAGATCCATCAAATGGATGTCAAGACAACGTTTCTTAATGGTGATTTGAAAGAGGAGGTATACATAGAACAACCAGAGGGCTTTGTAGCACACAACAGTGAAACCCACGTGTGCAGATTGAAGAGAGCTTTGTACGGACTCAAGAAGGCTCCCAGGGCATGGTATGAGCACATTGATGAATACTTACAGGGAATGGGCTTTGTGAAGAGTGAGGCAGATGCTAATCTCTACTACTTGATGGTTGGGGGCGAAGTTCTCATTCTTGTTCTATATGTGGATGACTTGTTTTTAACAGGTTCACTGGGGCTCATAGAGGAGTGCAAGCGAGACCTTGCAGCAGAGTTCGAGATGAAGGATTTGGGGCTTATGCACTACTTTCTAGACATGGAGGTATGGCAGATAGATTGTGAGATTTTCCTTGGACAAGGGAAATACTGCATTGAAATCTTGAGGAGGTTTGAGATGGAGGATTGCAGAGCCATGTCTACTCCTATGATCACGAATTAGAAGAAGGTAGACTCATCCAGAGAGAAGGATGTAGATCCCACCTTATACACACAATTGATTGGGTCTCTCATTTATTTGGTCAACACCAGACCAGATATATCCTTTGCAGTAAATTCTCTTAGTCAGTTCATGGTTGAGCCGAAGAGAGTGCATTGGACAGCGACAAAGCATGTGTTGCGATATTTGCGTGGTACAATCGAGTATGGGATCAAATATGCTTGAGGTGATGGTATCAAGTTGATAGGCTATACTGACGCAGATTGGGCAGGCAGTACAGTGGACAAGAAAAGCACTTTAGGGTGTTGCTTTAGCTTGGGATCAAGAGTTGTCTCTTGGTATAGCAGGAAGCAGAATCTGTGGCTCTGAGTTCTGTAGAGGCAAAATACATAGTAGCTAGCATGGCGACATGTGTGGCAATATGGCTTCGGAAATTTTTGGTAGCCTTGTTAGGTCAGAGGGTTGAGACTACAGTGATACACTGTGACAATTAGACTTGCATCAAGTTGTTTGAGAATCCGGTGTTTCATGGTAGGTTTAAGCATATAGACATTAGGTATCATTTCATCAAGGATTGTGTACAGCGGGTGATTATTCAGCTATAGTACATACCTATAGATCAGTAGGTAGCAGATATTTTGACAAAGGCATTAGGGAAGGAAAAATTCATCTTCTTCAGAGATATGTTGGGTTTTATGCATAACACCTTCCTCACTAAGAGGGAGTGTTAATTTATTGTAGCTCAGACAGCTGTTTTCTCCAATTCCAAGAATTATTATTTAATTCTTGAGACTTCTAGAAAGAAGTTAGTTAGGTCCAGATATTTAATTATTTAATTAAATAATTGTTTCCTTTAGAGACTTCTAGAAACCAGTTAGTTAGGGTTTGTTAGAGTCTAATTAATATTAGCCATTGATTGAGATTAAATCATGGCCATTAGTTTTCCAATGAGAATAGTTTAAAAGGGGGTCAATGGGCATTTGGAGAAGATACAGATATACAGACACACACTTGAGAAATATTTGCAATGAGAGAAAATAGTCTTGCACTATTAGCAAATAGTCTTCCAGTGATAGCGTTGGAGGCAGCAGTAGTAGAATTTTAGTAGGAGATATTGAGGGAAGCATTTTCGGTGAAGAATATTATCGGAGCTTTGTCAGTAAGAGGCAAGCAGTTTTTTTGTATCTCTTGATTTGCTGAAGATTAATATAATTCCTCATCTGCAGTACCGGTTTTCCCTACGGGGTTTTTCTAGGGACAATTTGTCCAAAAATATTGTGTTTATTATTTTGCATGTTTTCTTTTCTATTCTTGTGAGTTTTATTTGTGAAGTTGCAGTTGTATTATTTTTCAGTATTTGTTGTGAATTAATTTTTGGTACTCAAATAATCTTTATAGATAGGAGATAAATAATCAATAACTACAATAGAATTTTCATAGTCTGGAGTTACAAATATTTTTTATAGAATGGGTTGTTGAGTTGGAGGTGTAGAGTGTTGAAGCAGAAGAGCAGAACCCTGAGCTATGAGTTGAAATTTTTTGGAGTAAAAATAAACAACACGAGTTGTTTAAATATCACAGTTTGATGTATTAGCTGCTAATTATCATGGTTGGATGTTTGATCTAACAGTGAGTTGTATTGTTAGATGTGTATGATTTGCAGTGAGAGAAAAGACTCAAGTGAAAGCATTATATTGTGCAAGTGATTGTTGATGAGCAGAGGCATCCAACAAAGTGAGGACAAGAGGAGATCATGGAAAGAGTTTTTAATGTTTTAAAATAAAGTATATGTTTTTTTATGGGGCATAGAGGTTTTATGTGTTAACATTTGTGTTTGAGTGCTATTATTATTGTAGCAAGATTACTCTTTCCTTTCATAGGTGACAAAAATAAAGAAGGAAAGTGTGTTTTAGAGTGCTTTAGGAGATTTTTTTTTTTTGATGGGCCGCTTGCTCCTTGTATTTTTTGGCCATGATATGCCAATGTTCCTTGAAAGAAATTTTAGTTTTATCAGGTAAAAGTTGAGCTAGCATACCTCATTCAAAGATTTTAGAGAAATAAAATGTTTGATGAAACTCTCCTTCATAATTGTAAGTCACAAATTTACAAAATTCCTTGTTTGTTTGGCTCATAAGAAGTCCAAAATCATGGCACGATAATAAAAAATTCATTGTGTGTGTTGTTAGGGGCTTTATTCTTTATGCCTCTATGCTTGTGTTCTTGGAGAGTTTACTTGTACTTTCTATGGCTGCCTCTGAGATCTCTAATATTGTGGTTAGTGCATAATTAGATGGTTCTAACTACGCAAGTTAAAAATTTATGAGATGGAATTGATTTTACAAATGAAAAACTTATGGGAGCTAGCAGTAGAAGACAAACCTATAGATGAAAGTAAGCATGAAAAATGGAATAAAACGGATATGAATACACGGGCTATCATTTTATGGAAAATTAGTCTAGGGATAATCAATCTCATGTTCAAGATCTGAAAACAACAAAGAAAATACGAGAAACTTTGTAAACAATGTATGTAAGAACTAGAAAATTAAAAGTGATGGACATCAAAAGGAAACTAACTCATTTTAAAATGAAGGGAGGAGATAGAATGAATGATCATATTACAAAATTGAAAAACTTAAGAAATTAACTTGCAATGATCAAGGTTGAATATGAAGACTCTAAAATTATAGATTTTCTAACTAAAATTCTTCCATATGAGTATCATAACTTCATCCACACATTAGAGCTTACTAGTAAATTTTAGGATGTCACACAAGAAGAAGTGTATGGATATTTTTTGAATGAAGAGGAGAGGCTTAAAAATTTCACAGATGAGTCTAGAAAAAGCTCTCAAGTTTTTATGGATAGAAGCAAAAATAAGAACTACAATCAAAATAAATCATATCAAAATCAAGGGAATAAACACGAAAATAATAAAAGGAAATGGAATCAACCAAGGGATAATCAACATAGGAATGTTTTTCAAAAGGTGAAAAATGAATGGAGAAATAAAAAAGATCATTCTAAAAGAGAGAAAGCTATCACATATTATAATTGTGAAGAAGAAGGGCATAAAAGTGATCAATGTCCTAGGGAAATCACATGCAAGAGGTCAAATAAAATTTATCAAAGAAGGCAGTCAAATTTTTCTCAAGAAGAGGGTGATCATAATATAATGATAGCCTCTTTGGCTACTTAAGGAAACTCTAATACATGGTATATTGATTCAAGAGCTACCCAACATATGACTTACAATAAAAAATTCTTTAATTCTTTAGAAGAAAAAAAGGTGCAAGTATATTTCTTGGGGATGATAGCTCACAGGCAATTGAAGGAATAGGTTCGATTTCAATGAAAGGACATGATGGTAAGAAGTTGGAAGTGACAAATGTGAATCTTGTACCTAAGTTAACAAAAAAACTTCTCTCAATGAGTCAAATAACTCAACATGGTTATAAGGTGGAGTTTTATTTAGATAAGTGTCTAATCAAGAACATTAATTATGGATTTAAAATTATGGCTACAAGAGATGAGAGTGATGGCATCTACAAATTTTTAGCATTTGTTAATAAGAAATCTTAAATAACTACAAGTTTCTCCACAAGTGAGTTATGGAATCAAATATTTGGTCACTTAAACTATCAAAGTTTGTCTATGCTTTCAAAGATGAATATGGTTGATGGACTACCTTTAATAAAGGTAAACACAAATGTGTGTACAGGATGCATGGTTGGAAACCAACATTGAGACAAGTTTGAAAGGTCTACATGGAGGAAAAGTAAATGTCTTGAACTTTTACATGGTGATTTATGTGGGCCTATGAATCCCCCATTAAAGGGAGGAGCTAGGTACATCCAGACATTCATTGATTATTTTTCAAGGAAAGTTTGGGTCTTCTTCCTTAAGAAAAAATATGAAGTGTTTAGCAAATTTGAAATGCTCAAATCAGTTGTGGAAAATAAAAGTAGGAATAAGATGAATAGAATAAGAACAGATAATGGTGGAGAATATGTCAAAAACAAGTTCAAATCCCTTTGTGAATATCACGAGATCAAGAGAGAAATAACTAACATATATACTCCTCAGCAAAATGGTGTTGCTGAAAGGAAGAATATGAACTTAGTGGAAATGACACGATGCATGTTACTATCCAAGTGTCTTCATTTGTTTCTTGGCATTGAAGCTGTCAATATTGTATCTCATGTCTTGAATAGATCTCCTACAACTTGTTTGGAGAATATCACCCCTAGAGAAGCACAGAGTGGAAAGAAAATAGATGTTAAGTATTTTAGAGAATTTGGATGTGAAGTATTTGATCACATACCAGATGAGATTAGAGAAAATAAATTTGATAAGAAGAGTGTTAAGTGCATCTTTTTGGGCTATGATGATCAAAGGGAAGGATATATCTTGTATGATCCTAGTGTGGAGGATTTTTTCACAAATAGGGATGTCAAGTTTAATGAAGGGTTTGAGGATATAATACAATTTTATCCTATTCCACAAGTGGACATAGCTAATGGTGAATCCTCTAAGTCCTTTGAAACCAATGAAATTTCTAAGGAAACTTCTAGTGTAGTCGAAGAATGTAGTCCTCCTCCATAGACCAAGAGTCTTCAAGAATCTTTTAAAAAGACTCAAAAAATTAATTATGTTCTAATGAACACCATAATGAAGACCAATGATCCTTAAACATATGATCAGGCTAAGGGAAAACATGAATGGGAACAAGCTATGCAAAATGAATATGACTCTTTGATAAAGAATTAAACATGGGAATTTGTGGACTTGCCCAAGGGAAAGAATGTGGTAAACAATAAGTGGGTGGATAAGACTAAGTTCAAGTCAGATGGGAGAATAGAAAAACACAAGGAAAGACTAGTGGCTAAAGGTTATTCATAGAGAGAGGGAATTGGCTACACAAAATTTTGCTCCAGTAATGAAGATTATTACTATTAGGGCTATTATAGGCATTGGAAACATATTTCAAGTGGCCTTTACACTAGAGAGATGTTAAGAATGTATTTTTGAATGGTAGAATTGATGAAGAAATCTATATGACTCAACCATAGGGATTTGAATGTTTAGGTTAGGAACACTTAGTTTGCAAGTTAAGGAAATTGCTATATGGCTTGAAACAAGCTCCAAGGGCTCGGTATTCTAAGATTGATGAATATTTCCAAACTCAAAGCTTTCATAATAGTCCTCATGATCCAAACTTATATGTGAAGGAATTTGATGATGGTTGCACAATCATCATTGTACTATATGTTGATAATCTTATTATCACTAGACATAGCATGAACCAAATCATTGACATAAAGGTAAAATTACAAGATACATTTGAGATGACAGATCTTGGTTTTCTATACTAATTTATTGGTATTCAAGTATGGCAGAAAGATGATGGAATTTACCTTTCTCAATCCAAGTATGCTTTAGGATAAAATATTTCAAATGTGTGTCTACTCCAGTTGCTCCAGGATTGAATTTGACTAAGGATATGGATGGTGAGGATATTGAACCTACCTTATACAAGAAAAATTTTGGTAGTCTTATTTACTTGACTCAAACTCCACCAAATATTTATTTTGTGGTAGGAATGGTTTCATGATTTTTGAATTGTCCTAAGATTCCACATTGGATGATAAAAAAAGGAATATTGAGATATGTACAAGGGACCTTGAATATGGGTGTTTATTACTCTTCTCATGAAGATCTACAACTTGCTAGATATTCTTATTTAGATTGGGCAGGTTGTGTAGATGATCAAAAATCAACTACAATTTATGTTCTCTCTTTGGGTTTCGATTCCATTTCATGGTGTAGTAAGAAGCAATCTACTATTGCTTTATCAACTACAAAGGCTGAATATATTGTAGAAAATGAGGTAGATAAAGAAATAAATTGGTTGAGGGCTATTCTTTCAGTACACCAACAACATTAAATATGACCTTATTTACTTTATTGTGACAAGAAATGTGCCATTATGTTGTCCAAGAATCCAACGTTTCATGCTCGAACAGAACATATAGAAGTATATCACCATTATATCAGGCATCTCATCCAACAAAAAGTGATTCATCTTTAGTATTGTATGACAAAGGATTAGATAGTTGATCTATTTACAAAGGATTTATGTGAAAATAAGTTTTTATATATTAAAAGTATTTTAGGCTTGGAAGAATTCATATGAATATTTGATGGTTGTCATTCAGGGTGTTACACCCTATTTCTTTGCTACCAAGTTACTCTTACCTTCATAGATAAATAGGATGATGAATGTAAATCATCATTTTGATATGTTTAATAAGTAAATAAAATATTAAAATAGGTATTAAGATGTTATTTCTATTAAAGGAAAAATTATGTTGATGAAATGCAATGAAATGAATTTATATTGCAATTTGAATTTTTTCGATGCAGATTTTTTATGATGCAAATGGATTTAATGTGAACATCTAACTACCTTGGTGTTGTACTAAGTTGCATTCAGGTTTAGGTTCAAGTCTCTAGAAGAGAGGGGAAGTATCACTCAAGAGAAGGGATTGGTTTGATAACCCTTAATAATCCTATACTGAGCTTTCACACAGACACCTCTAGTTTGTAAAGTCAATTCAAGATAGTTTGGGGAAATGGTAAGTTACTTTAAATCTTGTTAGTGCATGATCCTATCTGAGAATGTTCTTGTTTGGGGGTAAATTGAATTACTTTGGTTTTATTCTTTGACTTTTTGGTTTTTCGTGATTTGAGTTATATGATTGAGTCTCTTTGATATGTGTGAGTTCTTCTTTGCGCATTTTCTAATCAATGATTAGATATATATATATATATACATGTGCATGTGCATGAATATAAATAATAACCTATGCATGAGTACATCATTTGCATAGGGAAATTTAATGGACATATACCACACATATATGTATATATATGTATGATATATTTATTGGTTGATAAAAATATAATTAAACGTATTTTGTATATACATGTTTCAGTTTGGATAATAAGATAATGGTATATGTATTGGTTTATATTTTTATATATTGAACCAATTATCATAATGTAAATCGATTGATAAAAATTGATTAATATATAAATTGGAGGGATATATGATTGTTATTTATACTATGCAATAGTTGCGACTATTATAAATAAACTTGTTTTGTAAAGTATATGCGGCATATATAATGGGTGTGATGCTTTAGAAGGCCATTATATAGGCCGATTTAAGTGAGCCATAGGGAGGTGATAAAATCTGCATGAAATAAGGGAAACATTAGAAATAATTGACATGTTATAAGGAAAACATAGCTCAGCTTATGGAAGTATCTTGTAAGCCAGCACATATAGAAGGAGTTATTACCAATACTAGAATAGTGAGTGAGCAATAGAAGTTTAAAACAAATAGCAGTCTACCGATGTATAGGTTGAATGGTCATAAGACTTAGTCAAATTATTTTTGAAAGGTAAAGCCATGAGAGTGTGACTTAGTCATTGGAGAAAACAACGAACCAAAAGATAGGAAGCATGGTGTTTTGGTGGCGCCAAATTATGAACTGTGTAAACCAAGTAGAAGTCTTTAACCTGCAAATTGATTTCCAATTGGTAAGGTAATGTGCAAGTATGAATTGGTCTACTTTGAGCTAGACAAATAGTCAACCTATAGGAAACCATAACCTTGCATTTCTTAACATATTTTTCGCTATCTCAAGGAATGAGGCAACTCACTCCAAAGGTTGTGTATCTATTTGAAAAACATTGATATATGCTGCCACCTTCTTTGTTTAAATTCCAAGATGAACTAAGGAGCTAAGAAGTGTCATTTTGAGAAGCTTTTTTTTAGGCAACAAAGGCTCGTGTCTTTGTATAAATAGGAGTACCTTCTACTTCATCTGGACATGCAATTCACTTGCATTATGCTACTTTTTATCTAAGATATTCTTGTTTTTAGCTGAGAGTTTATTTATGAGGAGAGTTGTGAGAGTTATTAAGAGAAATTTTTGAGAGTGGAATTGGAGAATTAAAGAAGAGTTTGTAAGATGCTCTTGCAAGGACTGAGCTTGAGAATAATTTTGATCAATTGGAATTTATAGTTTACTAGGCATGTGGATTCTACTGTTTTATGTTTTAATGCTTTTGAAAATATAGAGTGACCTTGATTGCTTGTTTGGAAAAATGTGTATTGTTATCATAAAATGAATCTTATTGTCTTCTTTGAATGTATGTGATGGTTTCATGACGAATCTAGAAAGGAAATAAATATACTTGTTTGATATTACTATATATTCTATATTATGGATTAGGTATCTATTATAGTATTAAATACTATATCAAAGATAGAGATTTTATAGGCAATGCTTAGTTTGAAATGTTGAAATTTAGAAATTGCTTTATTTTCTTTGATAAATGAGTCATAAGTGCATGTAAGAGGTAACTTGTATATGATAACATATTATACTAGGTAAACCTTAGTGGTTAATGAGCTTAGAAAACATGATGGTAATGTTGGTATGAAGACATGTCATCATGGATAGGACGTGACAACATGCAAACCATAATTTTCTAGTATATACTTGATGATCACTTGATCATTGTTTTATTTGATTATTGATTAAAACCCTAGGTTGAGAATAACTTTCATGATTGGAGAGATCATTGATTGATGATTTTATCCTGGGATTAGGGTAAACTAAGGTTGAGATTAACCTATGCGATTAAGTTGAGCTTTTGAATTTTTGAATTACTATTTGATTGGAGTCATAGGTGGGATTACCTTATTGAGTTGGAACTGTTACTTGATTGGTTGCTTTACACTCTTGGCATGAAGTATTTTTATTTATGTAAATCTGCCTTTTGGATAGTCTTTTATTGATGAGATTACACTCTTGGATAGAGCATTTTATTATTTAGACTATTCTTTTGAATGAGTCATTTATTGATAAGATTGTTCTTTTGATTAAGGTTATTTAATGTTGAGGTAATACCTTTGAGCTAAGCTAATTCGTTGATAAGTAATTATGATAAATTGAAGGTTATATACATTAGATTATGAATTTATTATTACAAATTTTTTTGTGTAATCCGAGCTATAGAGAGTTCATAGGTTATCCTTGGAATTAGATTAACCAAAGAAGGGATTAGTTTACACAAAGAAAATACATAGTAGAAATTTTATTGTAATAAAAAGGAAATAGGTTGTTCTTGGGGTTAAATACTACCCAATGGAGGGAATTACCTATGCATAATATATGAATGGTCAAAATCCAAATCGAGATAAGGGTGGTGGGTGAAGAGATGACAATTTGTATATGAAACTTTAGCCAAAATAGTGTAAGTAGTCACTAATTACACTATCAGTTCACTGTGATCCATTATAGCATACTAGGTCAAGAATTCTCATACATATAGGTTGTAGCCATTGTATTGAAGTCTAAGTATGTAGGAAACAACACTAATCTCAGGAAGACTATTGTTATGAGGTTACCATACCAATATCTTCGTCGAATGGAGGGCCATGTTACCATATATGAAAGATGTGCAGGGGACTACATTAAGTCCATTGTTGGTAGAAAAGTGCTTGAGTGATGCTTATCCTCATAAGTTTTTGGTCAAGATTTGAGGGGACTACCTAGACCATTCATAACTATTTCTAATGAAGCTCAGTTGAGCTATGTATGTATCATTGTATTCCATCATTCGAAATTTGTAAAATATAATATGTTTATATTTAGAATGAAATCAATACTTTAGAAAATTATTATGACAAATCTGCTCATTATTCTCATTTTGGAAAGAAAAAATGTATTGCAACGGGAATTGAAAATAGTTTATTTACTTTAGGCTAAAACATAGATAATTTATTTTTGTAGAGTAATCGACATGTTACACGTGGTGTCAAAGCTACTAGGTTTAGATATGGAACCTATGAGCTCATTATGCAAGCGATGTGTAAACCCTATCGAAAAATAATGGTTGAAAGTTCTTATGTGAAGATGGCAAGAGGAAAAGAACAAAATGGAAACAAAAAGGGAAGTTATGATTCTTGAAAAAAAATTGAAGTTTGGGACTAGGAAAGATTGTCCCATGAGTTGAAAAATCCTAAACCAATAAATCATTAGGATACATCCTTGGATTGTGGAATATTATGCAACCAAGTTTAGTAGGAGGGTTATGGAGGTTTATTGATGAGTACCTTCATCCTACAAAATTGTTTAAATAACTCTAAGGGATAGGAAGAATTGAAATAACCTCTTTACTGATAGCAACCAGTAGTTGCAAAGATTCAAGGATTTTGGATTTAGTAGGGATATTATGAATCTATGAGTATGCTTTACTGGAAAATAACTAATGGATAGCATAAATTAGAAACTTATGTTGAAGTAGGAAGTCAAAGTTTTGTGAATAGAAAAAAACTAGAGAGGTAACAAGAGGTTGGATAAACCCTTGGTAAACCTGATTCGATACAAGGTTAAAATATTACAATTATAATTGGATTCAAGAGAGAAATTTGATACTTTTGAATGAAGTTTAGTGACCATATTGGTCAAGAAAAGAAGAAACCTACATAGAATAAAAGGCAGCATGATTCCACCAACCGAAATAGGCAAGATTGATTTGTAGATTCCAATTTAAAAGGAGGAAAGAAGACAACCAACTCTAGAACGTCTAAAGTTATGAGAAAATAAAATTACCAAGAATTGGGATGAAATAATTTGGAAAGATGATTGTTAATTGGGAACTAAAAAGTTAAATGGATTAGATCCAACAAAGGCTCGGTTAGAGCTTAGTTTGGTTGAAGTGTAGACTAAACTTACCAACTTGTCAATGAAATTAAATTTATGCTAGATCTTTAAATGATCATTTGAAAATGTTACAAATAGAAATTGAATATGGTTAAAAGGTCATTTGTATACATGAACAAAAGGATTGGAATTAAAACTAGAGCATCTCTTAGCTTGAAAGTTGTTGATTATTCATTAGATCTCATTAAGTAAGGTGGATAACAACTATTCAACTATGAAGAGACAACAACAAAGAATGTTAAATCAATTCATCCAATTTGAAGAAAATAGATGATTGTTATGAGCTCAACTATTAGAATGATCTAAATTATTTGAAACACTAAGGGGTGAAGAGAAAGAGTGGATAAAATTGGAATAAAGTACCCCATACAATGAAGTTAATTAATGAATTCTCAAATTGGAAGAGCTTTTGACTCTCCTAAGTCATTGCTTGATTGTAATCTTAACCACAACAAGGTTGGCAAGAAAAAAATAAGCTATTGGAACTACTAGTGAAAGGTTGTGGAAAGGTCAAGGCTTATGACCAATGAGGAAGAAATATTTACAACACAATAATTTATACGTATTTTTCTTGGAAGATCATATTTGTCTCAGAAGATCAAATTGATATTAACAATAATGTTTTGGAAAAGCTTAGTACATATGCTTCATCAAGAAAGACAATATTATTGCCTATATTGTCAGAAAAAGAGGGTTCATGAACTCATGATTGTGATATTTTATGAAACGTTCATGCTTTGTAATTAGGTATGATTTAAATGAGAATTGTTGACATCTTTTGGAAGATAAATCGAAACCAACATGGTTTAAATGAGAATTGTTACTCAAAATTCTTATCAGAAGAAATAGTTTGAGTTGAAAATTGAAATATAACTTTGGAAAAGATGAAAAGATGAGAGAAATCTAGGGTATGGATGACCTAGGATGTAGGATGAAAAGTGGATTCTTCCTATTGGTTGAGGATTAGTCCCCCATTCCTCCACTTTCCATCTTCTCTCCTCAATCTCACCTACAAATCCAAGGCTTTCCTTCATCATTTAAATGGACAATTTGAGCATTCTTACTATAGGCAACAAAGGCTCATGTCTTTGTATAAATAGGAGTACCTTCTACTTCATCTGGACATGCAATTCACTTGCATTATGCTACTTTTTATTTGAGATATTTTTATTTTTAGTTGAGAGTTTATTTGTGAGGAGAGTTGTGAGAGTTATTAAGAGAAATTTTTTAGAGTGGAATTGGAGAATTAAAGAAGAGTTTGTAAGATGCTCTTGCAAGGACTGAGCTTGAGAATAATTTTGATCAATTGGAATTTATAGTTTACTAGGCATGTGGATTCTACTGTTTTATGTTTTAATGCTTTTGAAAATATTGAGTGACCTTGATTGCTTGTTTGGAAAAATGTGTATTGTTATCATAAAATGAATCTTATTGTCTTCTTTGAATGTATGTGATGGTTTCATGACAAATCTAGAAAGGAAATAAATATACTTGTTTGATATTACTATATATTCTATATTATGGATTAGGTATCTATTATAGTATTAAATACTATATCAAAGATAGAGATTTTATAGGCAATGCTTAGTTTGAAATGTTGAAATATAGAAATTGCTTGATTTTCTTTGATAAATGAGTCATAAGTGCATGTAAGAGGTAACTTGTATATGATAACATATTATACTAGGTAAACCTTAGTGGTTAATGAGCTTAGAAAACATGATGGTAATGTTGGTATGAAGACATGTCATCATGGATAGGATGTGACAATATGCAAACCGTAAATTTCTAGTATATACTTGATGATCACTTGATCATTGTTTTATTTGATTATTGATTGAAACCCTAGGTTGAGAATAAATTTTATGATTGGAGAGATCATTAATCGTTGATTTTATCCTGGGATTAGGGTAAACTAAGGTTGAGATTAACCTATGTGATTAAGTTGAGCTTTTGAATTTTTGAATTACTATTTGATTGGAGTCATAGGTGGATTACCTTATTGAGTTGGAATTGGTACTTGATTGGTTGCTTTACACTCTTGGCATGAATTTTTTTTATTGATGTAAATCTACCTTTTGGATAGTCTTTTATTCATGAGATTACACTCTTGGATAGAGCATTTTATTATTTAGACTATTCTTTTGAATGAGTCATTTATTGATAAGATTGTTCTTTTGATTAAGGTTATTTAATGTTGAGGTCATACCATTGGGCTAAGGTAATTTATTGACAATTAATTATGATAAGACAAAGCTAATATACTTTAGGTTATGAAATTATTATAACAAAGTTATGTTTGTAATCCGAGCTTTAGAGAGTTCATAGGTTATCCTTGCAATTAGATTAACCAAAGAAGGGATTAGCTTACACAAAGAAAATACATAGTAGAAATGTTATAGTCATAAAAAGGAAATAGGTTGTTCATGTGGTTAAAGACTACCTAATACAGGGAATTACCTATGGATAGTATACAAATGGTCAAAATCCAATTACCATGAAGAAACCAACAAATACGAAGATACAATTCAAGCACAGTGAATACACCAAAAATTGTATGCAGTCGATCTGATATTACAAATAGAGGAAATGTAGATATGTAGGATATTAGGCAAGCATGAGGTGTTGATGTGTATCGACACCTCTCTAGTCTCTAAACCAGCTAGGCCACAAATGTCAATAATGCCAATGACTCACTATGTGTATAATGAATGCCTAAGTAGGCTTATCAGCCTAAGTGTATATAGAGTGTAAAGTATACACTAACATTGAAGAAACTAGAAAATATGAAGATACAATTCATGCAAAGTGAATACAAAAAACTGTATGCAGTCGATATGATATTAGACATTGAAGAGATATAGATATATAGGAGATCAGGAAAGCATGAGGTGTTGATGTGTATCAAAACCTCTCTACTCTCTAAACCAGCTAGGCCACAAATGTCAATAATGCTAATGACTCACTTTGTCTACAATAAATGCCTAATTAGCCTTACTAGCCTATGTGTATGCAAACTGTAAATTATACACTAACAACCCCCCTTAAGCGTAGCTTAGGTGGGCATGGATAAAATGGGTCCCGACTAATAGCTTGATGAGTTACCAATGTACAATACAAAAGAAAATGAGTCATGACCATGAAGCCTGATAAGGTACTCATACATAATGCAATCTCTCTAAAAAACAAAGTAAGATAGAAAACCTAGTGGGAAAAACCTATCCTCCAAAAAGAGAGAAGATGTGGAGAAGACTAGAAAGCCCCCCAAAGGGTGATGATGATGCTAATATAGATGAAAAACAAAGAAGAGCTCATAGATGAATGAACTTTCTGTCAATCTAAGGTTTGGTGAAGATGTCAACAGCCTACTCTAAAGACTGGAAAAATACTAAGTCGATGATCTGGCCATGAATCAACCCTTGAATGTAATGCATATGAATCTCTATGTGTTTGGTTTGATGATGTTGAACCAGATTCCTGCATATCTGAATAGTACTCTAGCTATCACAATAGATGATTATAGGCTACTTGAAAGTAGTACCAAAGTCAGAAAGAATTCATTGAAGCTATATACCCTCAATAGTTGAGTTAACAACCCCCCTAAACTCTTTCTCTATGGATGATATAGCAATAGAATTTTTCCTCTTGTTAGACTAACTGATAGGACCTCAACAAAGTGAAAAGTTGTAAACTAAAGTGGAATTACGATGCTCAGTGTCACCAACCCAATCTGAATATGTATAACCAACCAAGTCAAGTGATGAACCAAATCTGTAGTGAACCCAAAACCCAAAAGTATCATGAACATAATGTAGGATCCTCTTAGCTACTTTCCAATGCAACTCATGAGGTTTCTGCATGAATCTCAAAACCATGCCTACTACATAGGCAATGTCTAGCCTAGTATGAGTCAAGTATATAAGACTACCAACAAGTTTTCGATATAGTGTAGCATCAACCAATGGTGTAGTACAGGAAGTCTCAAGCTTGACTCCAAAAATAAAGGGAGTCAGAGATGGTTTGCAAGTAGTCATATGAAACCATGCAAGTAGATCAAGAGTGGATTTTGTAAGTGTAATCCCTGAAGCTAACTATTAAATCTCAATAACAAGGAAGTAGTGTAATAAACAAAAGTTTTTCATGTCAAATCTATCCTCTAGTGATGTCTTCACTACTGCAATGGTAGATGAAGTACTCTGAGTAATAAAAATATCATCAACATATAGAACTAGTATCAAAACTGAATCATTATGTCATTGTAGATTCACATTAGGATCAAAATGACATCTAGTAAAACCTTAAGATAGGAGGTAGGATCCATTTTGGCATACCAAGTTCTACAAGCTTGTTTGAGGCCATAGAGAGACTTCCTAATTCTACAAACTAAGGATGAATCCTGAACAAACACTGGTGGTTGTTCCATGTAGATTTCCTCCTCAATGTGTCTATGAAGAAATTCACTCCGCACATCCATCTAATGTACATCCCATCCATGTTATGCAGCTATAACAAGTGTGAAATGGAAGTCATCTTAGAAATTGGTGTAAAGGTTTTTATATAGTCAATGCCTACAACTTGTGAAAAACCTTTGGCTACCAATCGTGCATTATACTTATCAACTAACCCATTTGATGTAAATTTAGTTTGATATATCCACCTACATTAAAATATCTTCCTTCCCTTAGGAATTGAATTCAAATCCCAAGTTTGATTTCTAATCAAGGAATCATATTCCTCATCCATAGCAATATCCCACTTTGGTATGCCCGATGCTTCTCTAATTTTTTGTGGATCAAAAACTGAAGCAAAGAAGGAATGTGCCCCCCCTAAAAAATCTACTTGAATAAGCTTGTCATAGATACTAAATCCTATACCCCCGTATCTACCCTATGTAGAGTCTAAGACATGGGTGAGTCTGGTGCAGATATATCAACTTCTAATGCAATCCCTGAACTAGATGAAGATGAACCCTCATCAGTGTTGTCACTATGAGATATAGAAGAAGAAGGTACTACAGTAGGAATATGTTGAGAATGATCTGAATCATCAGTACTGTAATCAGGATCTAAAGAGTCTACAATATGTTGTGAAGTTTCAAGTATAGTTTCAAGAGATGTTTCTTGAAACTTAACACTTCTCTCAATAAACAATTCATGTGTTATAGGATAAAGTAGGCGATATCCTTTTACACCATCTGTATATCCCATAAAGATGCAAGGTTTGGATTGTGGATCCATATACTTGTGTTTCTCTTTTGGAATGTGTGTCATGACATGAGAGCCAAAAACTCTAAAATGGTCAACTAAAGGTTTCCATCCTTTCCAAGTTTGAAAGGGAGTGATACCCTTTAAGGATTTATGTGCAACTCTATTTTGTATGTAACATGCACAATTGACTGCTTCTTCCCAATATGATGGTGTGACGCCCTTAGAGTGAATAGGATAGGATAGAGTTCACAAAATAAAAGGAGGTGCTTCTCATGAGGTCCCTACTAGAAGAACTAGAGTAAAAACTATAACAAACACTCAAGACCCAAGAACCCAAATTGGAGAACCCAAGGTCTATTTCTTATCTAAGGAGTGGTAGGCAGCTAGCAACTTGCAAAATTTGGTTGGTAGTGGTTAGCTTTTATGTTCTATTCTTATTCTTATGTTGTGTGTTTTTTGGCCATGTTATGACCAATTGGTTCTCTTTCATTTTTATTTTTTCTATTTCATATCCCATGAGACTAGTTACTCTTACATTTTGGTTGCTACTATGTAAAAGGGTCAAGCCCTAGTTTAATCCTATTTTTATTAATATAAAAAATAATATGAGTGGACCCTATAAGATAATATTTAGGATTCAAGAGTGAGATCTCTATCTATCCTTTAAGCTAAGCCTAAAGTTGGTGTGTAGGGGTGAAAAGGGAGAGAGATTACAAAAATAAATTTAAGAATAAAAAAGGCTCATGACACAATAATCAACAAAAACATGTCCACATAATAGCTAAATATGAAAAAATATAAGACTAAGAATATTTAAGATAATGTCTTACTTACTATTAAGTTCATTGATCAATTAACCATTACACATATATGTCCTTTAAAAATATACATAGAGGCTCCTCTATGCAGAAGAGAATAGATAAAAGGTTAAGCTAACACATCATGCTCAAAAGTTTAGCTTTAATAAAAGAATATAAAAATAAACCTTAACATCATGCTTGAATAGCTTAGCTATGCAAAGTGTTATCTTCTAACCTAAGAAAGTTCAGGGTAAGTTCCTAAAAATTGGGGGACCAAAAGTGGATTAAAAGTGATCATTTTTTGTTGGAATCAACTAAACCTGAACTTCGATGAGCAATTCAAGATGTGTACACTCAATTTTTAAAGATATAAATAGAGTAAGAATTGTACTAATCTAAATCTAATTTTTAAACTATTAAATATGTTTAAAAATGGTTAAGGCTAAGGAGATGAAATATAATATTGTTTAGTGTTTACCCCCTATTTTTGTTATATTAAGTATTTTTAAAAACTATTTGGTAAAAACATAGCTAAGAGTGTGTTGGTTCCCAAAACCACTACTCCACTTCCTTGAACATGTTTTAACTTTCAAGGCCATGGGTGTCATCATGAAAGTAAAACTTTCTCACCCACAAACCATGGAGGGTTGAAGGCCAAATTTACAAGAGTTGGTTTTCCCTCCTGCTCTTTGCGATCAACTTAGACTCGGGAGGGTGTTCCTAGAGATTTTATATAAACAAAATGGACAACAAAAATGGTGATAGATAAACCCAACCTATTGACTTGACTTCAAATATTGTCACTTAGCCAAGAAAAACTAGTTATCATAATGCCTCTATATAGCTAATTTCATCACTACTACAGTGAGTGCAAGGTGGAGGCAATCTACATAGACCATAAGGTAAAGTGAAAAACATAATTTATATGAGTTTGTACCTTTTTTATTGAAGAACCATCGAATACTTGAGAGTTGTGACTAAACTAGAATTCCTAGTTAATGATTTATTCTTTTTAATCATTTCATTGAGTCAATACATTCTCATATTAGTGTCTTTCAATGGATAGAGTCGTGGTTTATAGGGAGTAGTTTCAAATAATTTAAGCACAAAATAATTGATCAAAGCATGAAAATATAATCAAGTTTTGAGTGTCATATAAAAAAATTTTAGTAATCCATTAATAAGTTGTAAAAACACATTTGTAAATACACAATGATCATTACAAATATTGTAATTATTTTTCAAAATTTATGTTGTCACATATAGAAAATCACATTTACTCTAATACAAATAATTGTGTTAAGAGGAAGTCTTTGTTACATTCAAAAATTCCCCTAAAATATACCTATAGTATTAGAGACATGGAACTTTCAATATTCTCTTATAACACTTCAATATAAGCTATTTCCTTCTTGAAACTAAACTTCCAACACAAACTAACTCTCATTGGAATAATCAATGACCAATCTAAAATGAGTCGTAAAAAACCCCTTTTAATCCTTTGGAACTTGTCATAGAAAACAAGATTGTAGTAGTTCAAAAATGGTCAATGTTGACTAGAATTAGGGAAGACATGATAATTTGGATTAAGAGTACCATTGGAGAGGTGCTATCATGGATACATATATTACCACCTTTAAGTTAAGTGTGAGCTAATGGTTCCACTTTCAGTGGAAGTGTTAGCCTTGAAAAAAATCTTGACAAGAATAAGTACTCGTTTCATAAAAAATTGGTATACATTTAGGAACGAGTCTTCAAGCCTAAACATGTATCTTCCATGAATGGGTACCCAAGTTTATAAGCCCCACCAACCACCTATTTTTAGCTCCTCCCTCCATGGTGCGATTTCCATCATCCCCAAAAAGGTTTCATCAAATTTTGAATATATTTTTTTCAATTTGTAGGGTTTAGCATTTGTGTTTAATATGTAATAAACTTCTATAAATAAAATTTAGGGTTTAAATTTTAATGAATTTTGGGTTTGTATAAATTATTATCATATTATAGCTCATACATATGAATTAGTCATGTTAGTATTGATATTTTGATCCCTCACATTCTACTAATCTCTTTGCACTTATTTGTATCCTTCTATTCACTACCCCATGATATGTTTTTTTTCCATGATCATGTCCATACATCTTTTTTTCCATTTATGGAACCCAAAAATGAATCCAATCAATTGATAGTAGTAGCTACTAGTATCTCAATATCAAACACAAAACCTAATACAAACATATTGAACCCACAACATAATACCAAATACAAACATTGCTAAAAGAGTAATTTACCTACTATAGATGCACACTAATCTTGTGATTTCAATTTGACAAGACTCTCAAACCCATGCATGATATAATTTTATTACATATTTAATATATTTGTAGAGTCTCATATACTCTATGGAAACTATGGCCCATGCTCCCTCATGATTGCAATAGGGTTACCTAGCAATGCGATAAAAGTAAAGTATTGATTGACCAATTTGATTACTGCATCCAACAATTATTTCAACATTGTAGAAGATTGTAGATAATTAAAAAAGCCAATAGTACCCAACAAAAACCAAAGTATCTACTTATATCCATTGAAATAACACACCTTTTTATTATATTTTAGGGCCTACAATTTATAGTCATAATATTAGGGCATAAATTTGATAGTCAACCTTGACTGTTAAGAAAATTATTTGTGAAGTTTATTCATTTAAAGTGTCCTTTCAAATACCATAATAGATTTCATAAATTTTTATATCATTAGTGACTCATAGATACTTATAAGAAAATAAATTATTTCTTTCCTCATCAAATGTTTCATTTTAAAAGAAAAACATATCATGTACCATTATTCCACATTCATGATCTCCATACTCACTTATTCTAAACTTTAGTGATGAGCCCATGCATCTTCCTAGTTGCATGGGGTTGACATGTCCCTATCAAAAATAAAAATAAAAAAATCCATAGATAAATCATGTAAGTTGAAATATATTTCTCTCATCCCTTAAACCAAAAGAAAATTGAAGCAAGTAAATCCATCAAAAAATCATATTCACACTACTTGATTAAGATTTCCTACTCCTTTTCCCTATCTACCGATCTTCCCTATAGATCACTCTACATTCAAAATCTTTATCTAGAGTACCTTTCATCCCTTTCTATTAGTCTACATGTCCCAAGATTGGATCACTTCTTTGAAATTTATCGTCATTTCTCCATTTCCTAATTCTATATATACTTATCTTTTCCCCCACTCTCAAAATCCCAAACTGAATAATGACTAATTTCCTAAAAAATTCATGTTAAGACATTCATTCTGTGTCCTTCCACATTACTATTTTACTCACTATATTAAGTATATTTCTTTGAAATCATCTTATCTTTCCTTTTCTTTCTCAATTACACTATATAGTGTAGACATATAATATGGTCAAAACAAGGTTCCTTATTTTCTCGGTGCATAAACTTAGGACTACATTGTGAAAGTAAAATATAGATAAAAACCCATAATTTAAAATATATAACAATGTAAAATTAATCATTGATCAAAAATATTTAAGGAGTTTCAAATATGAAAATAAAATACAAATATAAAAAAAGTGCATATCTAAAGATTCTTATTATATAGAAAACCTTAGAAGTTGTTTCATGTTAGACCCATTGGGTTCACCAAAATCATGAAGGAAAATAAGCTTTCCATACAGGTTAACCTAAGCTAATTAAGTAATTGCAAAAAAAATAAGCACAAATCAGCTTAGATTAAATAAGTATAGAAAGGACTAATAATATTATATTTTATAATAGTTAAATAAGGAATGTAAATATGGAGGGCAACACTTAGATCTGTTATCAAGAAGTATGGGATAACAACATAAATTATGGGCTTATACTAGTGTGTACTTAGAAAATGATGTCTCTTTGTTAAATAAAATGTCTTATATTCTACATTGATCGTAGATTCTATCAAGGGTTTAGTCTAGAATTATTAGTTAACAATTAATTCTACTAGACCTCTTCATTAGAGATAGAAATAAAACTATGATTATCATAAGTAATATCATTGATGTTGTTGAAGCTAAAGGAATCATCTACTTATTTACTTGAATATAAGAAAAATATGGGTGGCATTACTTGTGACAAAAAAATATTAGTTTATTTTATTATATATTCTTAGAAAAATCAAAATAAAAACTAGAAAATAATTCTTCTAGAATATCCCCATTGGGTGGTTGATTTTAATGGTTCCTTCTATGTCATCATTTGAATCACTACACAATATAGAAAAAGGACTGCATAGACTAAATTTATTAGTCTGATGAAACAACTTAAAATCTTGATTAGCTTGGTGACAAAATGAATTCATGCCAATTTGATGAGAAATGTCTACCATGAGGGATTCATTTGTTTTGATTAGAAAAAAAGGGAATCGAGATCTCAACTTCCCTAACATAATCCAATTAAATCACATATGATGACACATCAAACATTTCACACATATCTATAATAAGAGAACCTAAAGGTTGCATGTCATGAGGGAATATAGGCATGAAATATCACAATATTCACCTAGAATACCTAGTCCACTCATTTAACTAATCGTAATAGTTTGTAAGGAGACTAAAACCTTCGCATTCTTATCATCATCTAATTTAAGATCTATTACACATGATGGTTCACTAGAAACTCATATAACCTAGGGAGGTCATGGCCAAATTATATACATTAGATACACATAAAAAATGAGGAGAAGCACTAGTGAATTTATGAACTATAGATGTGCATAGTTAATGTACAAGCTAACCAAAATATATATGATTCAAATTAAAATTTTGATAAACTTGAGGAGTCAAAAAGCCAGAATAAGACCTATGTTTAAATTAAAATTCACGGGGGAACATACACAATTACATCATTGAGGAATAAGATTTTAAACAAGAGAAATTTCCCCTTTGAAGGAATCTTCTAATGGTTTCACCTCAAGAGCCATTGTAATGAATACTATAGTCAAATACAAAAGAGAATTTAGAAAAATACACAAATCAATGGAATTAAGAATCACAAATGAGAAAACAAGTTTGTTTAACATTTTAAAAAAATCTAAAATGCACTAACAAATTTATATAAAATAATCTTGGATCTCTTTCCATTAATGAATTAAGCTAGGAGAAAATATTTATTACCAAGACAAAGATTCATCAAATAGTGAAGAAACAAACAAATTACATGCAATATCATCGCGCATTATACTCAAATTGCTTAAACGATCTTACAAAATTCTAATGCATTTCTTAGAAGTAGCCTCTCAATACACCTAGGAACATCATTGATATCACTAGGGATGTCAACAAAACTACACCAAAAATAGGAAAATTCCATCATAACCAATAAAAGAGAAAAAAATATAAACATTATACTATACCCTCCTAACACCATAAATGTTGACCAACAAACTACACATGTTAATCTCAAGAGTTGAGAACCAACTCCTTTCATAAAATAAAGGATCCATCTTGGCATGGCACCACCAAATAATTGGGTTTGACAAGATTTAGTGATTATTAAAATAAAGCCAAGCTGCTTACACACTAATGAACCATTTCTATAATAGATCTACCTCTTTATCTGCAATTGAATCCACAAAATTAAATTCATCATAGATGAGCCAATTAGAAAGGGGTGCTAGGTTGTGAGATAGTCACCTCCATAATATCATCTTATTGGCTCATTATTTGGTGCATCCACATCAATAATGTTAGCCACGTGAGCACCAATTTCTAACATAATCCACACAACATGATGGTTTAGCTCTATCCCAAAGAAATAATGAAAGAAAATAAATTTGGGGAAATTAAAATGCATGAGTTATCATGACCATCCTTATGCAAGGTGGTGAATTGCAAATTATGAAGCCATATTATCCTTTAAGGCTATTTTAAGTTTAAAACAAGAAGCTTCATTTTTTAAAGGAAAATTATATCAAAAGAGTAAAGTTTTTAACCTGTGAACTTAATAGAAAACTTTTCATAGGTGTTTGTATCATTAGAACATCACATGAAATTATGCCCATGTGGGTGTATCTCCAGATTTTCCTTTTAACCCACCAACATGTGGGGCAATAAGTTCTCTTTGGAAATTGTATTGTTAGAACATTGCATGAACTTATGCCCATGTGGGTCTATCTATTGATTTTCCTTTTCACCCAACAATGTGTGGGGAAAGTAAGTGCTCTCTAGAAAGGGATGTCGGCTCCCCAATGCTTGGGAGACTCACAAATATATTTATTAAATTTCAAATGGATGTTGCATAAGTGAATACTAGTTATATTGGTCAAATACATAAAAAATATATTAATTAATATATTAAATGATCTTTATTTTCTAATAGATATAACAAAGATGATTAGAATGTAATGATGAAATCATAGAGAATTATCCTATTAAAACACAATTATCTAATGAAAATACTAATCTATACTAATCTCTCACACACACCAACACACCCACACACAAAGAGGTGTATATGTTACTTACACTCTCATGCATGTATATGCAACCATTACTATAACAACTAAACTTGAAATTATTTGAAACAAATATAATACAATCTTCAAAAGAACAAAATTAAATTACTTGAACAATATGAAAAATGTGGTGGGATGAATAGCCCACTTGTTTTCCTATTGTCACTCAATAATGTCCTTGGAGTTCTAGTTTGATTGACTATAAAACTTACAAGGTGAGCCAATTCTCAACAAGGAAGATGTAGGAGGGGGCTCTTTAAGTTTGAAGGGGTTCACCACCAAGAAAATGCTTGGAAGTAAGCATTCAACTATCAAAACCTAATTATGCAAGCTAAATAATGACTGCAAATGATGAAATTATACAACAAAAAGTTAGGATGTGTACCTGGGAAGTCTGGAAATGTGATGAGGATTTTAGAAATGAAAAGAAGCTGTCAAAATATGCTATGGAGGACTAAGGCACCCTTACTATCTTATTAGTCGTGTTGCTATTTTTTAGGGAAGATGCAAAATCTTTAGATGCCAGAACAGGATCCAAAAGAATCTCTGCAAAATTCCACTTGGAGGACTAAGACACCCTTGCTACCATCTTAGTCCCGATCTGAATTTTTGAAATTTTCAAAAGTCATCCCGAGGCTTGATGTTTTCACTTCCTTCTTATCTAATCTCAGGTTTCAAAACTTTCGGATCTGGCCTATAGGTGAGTTTCTTTGAAGATGACAACTTTTCTATGCAACTTTGGAACTTTGCACACCAAATGATATTCAAATCTTCAACCTAAATCTACACTCACAAACACGCAAGGGAGGAAAAACTTTTTGATTGTTAGTGAATGGGGATTTTCCTTGGTCAAACCCCTTGTTGGTAATTAAACCTCGAAATGAAATGAAATGGAGGGAAATGATGATTTAAAAACATGCAATGCTACAACTCACCAAACCCTTGCTATAAAGTCTACAATTTTTTTGTGAAATAAGTAGCTTGGATATGGATCTTGAATCAAATAAATGCTTGATAGATATGAACTTGAATTGCTTGCTTGAATCAAAACCCTACATCACAAATGTTAGCACAAAAACCCACATGATGCAAGAAGATCTTTGATATGGTGCTTGAATCTTGATGATGTCTCCAAATGCTTGATGAATTGCTCTTAAATTCTCTTGAATACTTGAATGCTTGGATGCTTAGGTTGTTTGTTATATTTCTAGGTGAAAATATGAGAGAAGGAACCTTGTATTTATACTTATCTATGCTTAATATCCTGTAATTACACCAAAACAAGCCGACATATGAATTCATTAATTAAAGGAGGCTAAATCTCAACAGTATTTGAAATTAAATCCCGAAAATACCTTAAGGGGGACTAAGATGCCTTAGGTGGTGTCTTAGTCCCGAGGTATGAAAATAGGGGCACAGACTTCAAAAAAGGACCTCTTTAAGGCACACTTACAATCAAGGTCCCAAAACCTTTGGGGGACAAAGACACCCTAGGTGGCATCCTAGTCCTGACCCAAAAATTAGGGAAACTCAAACATAATCATTAAATTATCATTTATCCATTGATGTTTGTTGGGATTATCCATAAAAACATATAGTTCATAAGGCTTATGGATGCAAAATAGGACCAAATAAGACATAAATAAGGATAAATAAAGTGAGGCAGGCCCAAAAAAGTGTGAAAATGCAAGGGTATGCGTTTTTCTACACTATATTTAGCCCCCACTTTAGTGAGAGGATGAACTTGCTTCAAACTCACACTAAAGTAGCCAATCACAAAATCAAGAGGGGTACAAATGTACAAATTCTAGTAAGATAGGATGACAATAATTGAACCATAAATTTTAGGTGTAAAAGAGGGTTCCCCAATGGGCTCCTAGGGTTTTCACATAGAAGAAAGGGGATTTCTTTTATGCACTAAAACTTGAAGCTCATTCAAACTAGTTGCTAAGTGTGACTAAACTGTAACTAAATAAAATGCTCTGAATACAATAAACTGAAGATGGAAAACTAAAGAAATGTACATTGTTTGAAAATACATGATGATATGTAAAAGGATAGAATAAAGATTATACAAGACAAGATAACAGAACAGAAAGAACAAGTGCACCTAGAAACTAAGGAGGACTAAAGTGGAGACTGCAAAAGCCTCTGAAAATGTAGAAAATCTACTTTTTAATGCCAACTGGGACACTTACACCAAGTTGGGTGACTTTGTCCCATTTCTATTAAACCAGTTTGGGCTTCGTTCCAGCTAATTGGGTGTCCAAATCTTCAAAACTCCTTGACAAAATCATGCAGTGGGACTAAGTCACCAATGTTGGTGACTTACTCCACTCCTATTTTTTTGAAACTTCGGGAGTGGAAACAGAAACCTATAGTGTACAATCTGGTTTCCCGTTGCAATTTGGGTCTGAATCTACAAATTTACTTGCAAAACAGAATATATTTTTATTTTTAATGTGGGGTTTTCCTTGGCTAAACCCCTAGTTAGTATTTAAACTTTCAAAGAGATAAGAAATCTACATAAACCATAGCCCTAAGTGTGTCTAGAACTAGGAAGTCTGAAATAAAGCAAAACCCTATTCTAATGTGCTAGAATAAGATGTCTAAATGAGAGTTGAATGATGCAAGACTTCAATCCAAGAATCCCTACAACATTACAATTGAAATTTCAATGGAATTCAAACCTTAAATTTGAAGATAGAGAGAAAATGGAAGATGGAATCACTTTGAAAACAAGTCTTTAGGTGTGATTTGGTGGCTAGTTGCACCTCCTCAACCTAGATTTCTCCATGATTCTCCATAGGCATCCATGATCAACCCTTTGCAATGTGATATCTTGAGTGAGACGTGAGCTTGAAGACTTGCAAAAACCCTAGTTTGCTGCCCTAAGCTTCAACTTTGTTGTAGAAAGAGGAATAAATCTTCTTGTGGAAGATGCTCAATGCTTGATTCTTGATTTTGCTTGTGAAAATGACTAAGGGATCAAAAAGGTCTTGAAAATGACCTAAAAACAAGTATTTATAAGAAACAATACCTAATTGTCGGTTACTTTGACCTAAGAGGCCGACACCCATTTGGAAATTTTAGCAAGATAGAGAATTTCCCACTCAAAAATGCAAATAACCCTAAAAAGGACTAAGTTGCCACCTTGGGCGACTTAGTCTCACCAAGGGTTTTTGAGGTGGGATTTGTGATATTTGATTATTTTTAATGTTTCTTTTCGGGACTTGTATGATTTCTTAGGTGAAAGAGGCCTCAAAGTCAAAGATAACGAGTCTTAGGGGCCTATAAATGTTGTTTTAGGAGGGTGATATATGCAAGGGTGTCTAAAGTAGGACCAAATTAGGCACAAAATTGTCCTTTTCTTCAAAGGTATACAATTTTTGGCGACACAATAACCAAGAGGGTGGAAAAGCCCCTAGGATCAAGATCCTATGGCAAACCAACATAAGCACAAAGGAACACGCTTGCGGATGATATATGAAGTCATAACTAGATCGCAAACATACACCATCAGAGATAGGAAAAGGAAAAAGGAAAAAGAAAAATGAAATGAATCAAGATTTGATTGGCCATCCAATGCATTGTGTACCAAGTATAGATTATTTGTCCAAAACGGTTTACAAGTGGAATGCGTTGTCCACTATTCAAACAAAATACATGCTCACAAGGGCTAGTGAAGCTAGTTGTTCACTTGGTGAGCCCCAAGAGGTCCATATCACCATCATACCCCCATGACTATGATAAGCACACAAAGAAAATGCACACTCATAAGGGCTAGTGAAGCTAGTTGTTCACTAGGTGAGCCCAAGAAACCATATCAAATCCATACCTCCATGACTTTAATAACATACAAAAATACATGCTCACAAGGGCTAGTGAAGCTAGTTGTTCATTAGGTGAGCCCGAGGGGACCATATCAAATCCATACCCCCATGACTTTAATAAGGTACAAAAATTAAATATAGCACAACAAGAGATAGGGATATTCAAAGGGATTTTTCTTAGTTCAACTGAGGTCTTAATCTTAGGGGACATCATTCCTATTGCCTCCAAGAGAGGACCAATCAAAGGATAAAATATTCACATCTAAGGGAATGCAATGTATTGCATCACACTAAGAGGAATGTAATATGCTAAGATAGATCATGATCTTGAAGGAAATTACTCCCAATGTAACCACAAAGAGGAAAAACACATTGCATCAAATAATAAAATCACATCACAGAACATGAAAATAAAATGCAAATGAATTCATGTCAAAATAATGCCAATGTATGCCCCCACTTTAAAGAAATTGCTAGCACCATGCTATGAGAAATTACTTTAAAGTAGCCAAAACATGAAAAAGGAAAAGAGGGTTCCCCCCAAAAACACATAAGGGATCTATGGATTCGGGGTCAATATCTTTCTTTTCTACAATGATATTAGAGAGCTCAGAACTATCATCATTCCCCAAATACACATAGAATTGGAAGAATGACATGAAGAGAGTGAAAACAAATAAAAGCCTTTTGGGTCAATATGGAAGAGACATAGGGTGTCTCGACACCTTGCATCATCTGGAAAAGGAAAACACAAGATAATCAATGCAAATGAAAGAAAAGATAAGGACAAATATTTTGGGTCAACATGGAAGAGTCATAGCATGTTTCGATACCGTGTGCCATCCCCAAAAGGAAAAAACAAGACCAAGAATGAAAGGAAAATAAAAATAAAAGGAAAATACCAATGAAAAGGAAAAAAGATTATGACATATAGAAGAATGAAGGTACAAATAGAGGAATGCACATAGAGAGAGAAAACACCGAACAATACAAGAGTTCACATCACACACATGAAATCAAAAGAAAGAAAAGAAAGAAAAAAGACTAGTAAAGCACATGCGAGTCAACCATCCAATAGGTCATCCACATCCTTGTCTTGTTCAATAAATGTGGAATGCAGATCACTAGCGAGAGGGAAAACATCAAGTGCGATACTAGGAGAATCACCAGGTTCAACATGTTGTGCATCAATCGGTTTAGGAGAATCATTACGGTTGTTATCATTTAAGCTCATAGAAGAGGAAAATAGAAAATTCAGCTCATTATTCAATTTCTCATCAATTCTAGTAGTATATTCATCTTCATCCAAGTTAACCACAACGGGAGGATGAATAATAATATCCATAAAAGGTGTTTGTCCTTGTTGTGTTGGAGACAAAAGATTTATTGGTTCTAGTAAGGGAGAAGGCTCATCATTTATTGCTTTTGTTAAGTTCGGATTTTGATTTTCAATGTTGTTTTCTTCATTCATATTTTGAGCAATAGCACGACGTCTATGCCTACGCTCTCTAGAATTTTTATTTCTTTTATTACATTTTTCAGGTTGCGCTTGTGTAGGAGCGGGTTTGTCAACCATAGGTTTATTTTCTTCTTGTGAGGGAAGAATGAAAGAAATCATGGAAGGTTGTTCAAGCACTTTCTCTTTGGGTTTATAATTTTACAAGTAGGAGGTGGATTAGGATTTGTGTGGTTTTCTCTTTTTCTTTTGTAGGAAATAGGCAAAGGATTTTTTATGGATAGGTCTTGGTTTATTGGTAGGGTTGTAAACACAATATTGTTTTCTTCAGGTAGTGGAGGTTCAAGCATGGGTGGAGGCAAGTTTTCAATGGATAGCTTGGTTATAAATTTTACTTTGAAATTTTGGTAAGATTGGAAAAGGAAGTCCTCACAAGGTCTTATAGGTTCCATGGGCTCGGGCCAAAAATAATCTAAGGAGAAATTTCCACAAGAAGACAGAGGTCTAAAGCCACTATGGTTCACTTTGAATATTTCATTTCCAACTGGAAACTTTAAGCACTTGTGGACAACGGATGGGACCACATTCATGGAGTGAAGCCATTTATAACCTAGCTTCACATGAAATTGATTTGAATTAGAAATGATAGAGAATGATACATTTTATTTCTTCTATCCTACTTGTAAAGGGATTATGATAGAGCCTATCATAGCATGAGAAAAACCATCATGTTTTTTAATCCATGCTTTTGTTTTATCATATCTATCTTGAGTGATTTCATCCACATATAAGAGTTATTTTGTGATCACATTCTCTCCACAGACGAGATCAATTAAAATCCTAGGAGTGGGCCTGTTATTGATTTTGCTAGCTATGTAAAGAGGACCATTAGGTGCTTTCTTGTTTTTTTCTTCTGAAGAGAAAGTAATGTTAGTGGGAATTATGGTTTACTATTTACGAGGCTCAATGTCAATCACTCCTATTATTGTATTAATAGGAATTTTTTCATTAGTATCCTTAGGATTTTGTTCATCATCATCCCTAGGATTTTTTTCGTTATTGCTCATGTTGTCATCATCTGTGTCAATGTTCATCACATTGGGCCTAGTTTCACTAGCCTTAACAAATGAAATATTGTGGTTAGGCATGGGATTGGTAAAGATTTGCAACTTTTGGTTAGGAGGAGCTACAAACTTATTACCTTTGTCATTCACACCTCCAATTTGGATATGATTAGAATCAATGAGGTCTTGCACAAGATGTTTAAGACACTTGCAATGTTTTGTATCATGTCCTTTTTGTTGGTGATAAGCACAATAGGAATTGTGTCTAAAGCTCGGAGGTAATGACTTGCTAGGGTCAAGGGTTCAAACGAGAGTTAAGGTAAGCATGTTTCTTGTTTAATAGTTGAGTCATGATGTTTTTAAGTGTGTCAGGTAAGGGGGTAAATTATCTTTGTGGATCCCCAAAGATATAAGGATTACTCTTCTATATAGCAGCTACGTGGGTATCAATTTGTTGGGTAGGTTGGGAGGTGGAATTTAGTTGAAGGAAACTTTTATTTTTTCTTCTAAAAGGTTGGTAAGTGTTTTGGTTTGAACATTCGAAGTTTTTAGGATGGGTAGAGATGGTTTTTGGTTCACTACTACCTACGGAATTCTAATAATCTTGAAGTGTAGTGCATAAGTGTATGAAGGAAGAGAATTTCATCATGGTAAGCTTGTCTCGTATCTTACTTTGTAAATTTTCTATGAACATCTTTTAAAGGTGAGAATTGAGAATCTTCACACTAATTTGGGAATAAAGCGATTGGTAACATGAAATAAAGTTATTGACTTTTTCACCCTCATTTTTCTTACATCTCATCAAACTAGCTAATTTCATTTCAGGAACCATATGCACTTGGAAATGGTTAATAAATGCTTCAACAAGTTCATTAAATGAACTAATTGAGCTATTCAGTAATACAGAAAACCAATCCAAGGAAATGTCTTTCAAGGATCGGGGAAAAAGCTTAGCCCAAATTTTGTCCTCAAGCATAAAGTCACTACATAAAGCAATAAAGGCATTAACATGATTTGCAGGATCTCTCTTTCCAACATATTTCTCAAATCTAGGGATCTTTATACCTTGTGGCATCAAAGTTCTCAATATCTCCAAATATAGTGGGTTGCTTTTGACATAGTATGAAGGTGGACCATTTTGATTTTGATTTATGGTGGAAACTTGATATTGAATGGATGAGAGGCTTTGTAAACGTTGGTTAATGATAGGATCATTGCTTGTGGTTTGAGATGGAGGTGAATATGGTGGTGGTGTCTATGTGTTGGAAGGACTAGTGAATGGATTGCTTACAGGAAGAGATATAAGATTAGGTGCCACATAGGTATAAGGAGCACTAGTGGAAATGTTTGAGGTAGGAATGATATTGCTAGTTGGTTTCATCATTGTGGTCACTTGAGGATTGGTATAGGTGGGAATTGAGGCTATGGTTGAAGGGGGGGGGAGTTTTATTTCCTCCTTGGCTTTGCACATTGTTTGAAGCTTGAGCACCATTAGTGGTGAAAGGAATATTTTTTCCAAAAATGTGAGCTATGTTACACATAACTTCTATTCCTTCATCGCTTTCTATCATGTGATTGTTGGACTAACCACCAGCATCTCCCTTCGGGTTCGTGACATGGTTTAACCGCCTCCCGTGGATCTTAATTGACACTTGTATCGGGCATTGACAGATCAATTTTTTGGTGCAACGACAAGGCCAACAATTGGTATCAGAGTCGGTCATGAGTTTGAACCCCTCAGGTGATGCTAAGGCGGGGATTGTTGGACTAACCGCCAGCATCTCCCTTCGGGTTTGTGACATGGTTTAACTGCCTCCCGTGGATCTTAATTGATGATTGTATCGAGCATTGATAGGTCGATCTTTTGGTACAACAACAAGGCCAAAAGTGATGAATACTATCTATGGAAGGTATAACAGTGTTGGAAATGTTTTTAGTACTCACACTATCGTGTAAATGGGCTAGGTATTCATTCATTTTCATTATGTTCTCTTGAGGGATATGACCAACCATTGTTTGAACACTTGGAATAACACTTCTAGGTAAGGTAGGCATACCAAAAGAGGTATCAAAGGTATGGTCCATAGCTAGTGAACTAATACCAACACTAGGAGTAAGAGAGCTAGATAACCCAAGATCCACAATGAGTGTTTTATCGTGAGATGCCATGAGTCTCGCACTTTATCTCACCATAGTATTAGTAGTAGGACACCAAGTAGTATAGTTCATGCAAGGGATAAACCAAAGAAAGTGCAATGAGCATAATATCATATGCTTGCAATTACACTTGAGATTAAAGAAATTGGAATAAAAACAATTCTAGAAACTTTAACAGAAAATTGAAAGCAACAAACAAAAGCACAAAAGACAAATTTGAAACCCTGAAGACTAGAAAGTCAAAGTCAACAAGGACTAAGATGCCAGTAAGTGTGTCTTGGTCCTACTGGTGAGATTTTGAGGTTCCAAGGACTGAAATAGATAGCAAACAGTAGAGACAAGGTTCTAAGACAAAAACCTATAGAGGGACTAGGACGCCAGGAAGGGCATTTTAGTCCTGGTAGAGGTTTTTCTTAGAAAAACAACAAATTATAGATTTTTTATAGTGTTCATAGGTTGCCTATTCAGGGAGCTGATGTTTAGAAATAGGAAAATGTGCAAATGAATAATAGAAAAAGTAACTAATGACAAGCAATTGAATGCAAATTTTTTTCAATTTTGAATGCAATAAAAATGTTTCTAAATGCAATTAGGATGATGAAAAATGCACTTTTCAGTTTTTCAATGAGATAAGATGATGCAAGAAAGCAAAAAATGTAACCTAGACATGCAGCTTCACTAATGCAAATGTGAGAAACCCTAGATGCAATTTCACTAAGTAAGAGAAACCCTAAATGCACTTTCATAGAATGCAAGATTCAATGCAAGAATGAATGCAACCTAGATCTAGGACTTTAATGAACTCCAAATCATAAAATGAATGCTCAAAAAGGTCGGGTTCACCAAAATGAACAATATGAAAAATGTGTTAGGGTGAATGGCCCACTTATTTTCTTATTATCACTCAATAATTTCCCAGGAGTCCTAATTGGATTGACTAACAACCTCACAAGGTGAGCCAATTCTCAACAAGGAAGACCTAGGAGGGGATTCTTTAAGATTTAAGGGGTTCACCACCAAGAAAGTGCTTGGAAAAGACAAGTAAGCATTCAACTCACAAAGCCTAATTATGCAAGCTAAATGATGAGTGCAAATGATGAAATTATGCAACAAAAAGTTAGGATATGTGTACCTGGGAAGTCTAGAAATGTGATGAGGATTCTGAAAATGCAAAGAATCTATCAAAATATGTTATGGATGACTAAGACGCCCTTACTGTCTTACTAGTCCCATTGTTATTTTTTAGGGCAGATGTGAAATCTTCAAATGTCAGAACAGGATCTGAAAGAATCTTTGCAAAATTCCACTTGGAGGACTAAGACACCCTTGCTACCATCTTAGTCTCGATCTGAATTTTTGAAATTTCCAAAAGTGATCCTGAGGCTTGATGTTTGCACTTCCTTCTTATCTGCTCTTAGGTTTTGAAACTTTTGGATTTGGCCTGTAGGTGAGTTTCCATGAAGATGAAAACTTTGGCATGCAACTTTGTAAATTTTTGCCCCAAATTATCTTCAAGTCTTCAACCTAAATCTACAATCACAAATACATAAGGGAGGAAAAACTTGTTGATTGCTAGTGAATGGGGGTTTGTCTTGGTCAAACCCCTTGTTGGTAATTAAACCTTGAAATGAAATAAAATGGAGGGAAATGATGAATGAACAACATGCAATTCTACAACTTACCAAACCCTTTCTATAAAGTCTACAAACTTGTGTGAAATGGCTAGCTTGGATATGGATCTTGAATCAAAGAAATGCTTGATAGATATGAACTTGAATTGCTTGCTTGAATCAAAACCCTACATCACAAATGTTACCACATAAACACACATTCAATGCAGGAATATCTTTAATATGATGCTTGAATCTTGATGATGGCTCCAAATGCTTGATGAATTTCTCTTGAATGTTCTTGAATACTTGAATGCTTGGATGCTTAGATTTCTTTTTATATTGCTAGGTGAAAATATGAGAGAAGGAACCTTGTATTTATAATTATCTATGCTTAATATCTCAAAATTACACCACAACAAGCCAACATATGAATTCATTAATTGAAGGAGGCTAAATCTTGCCAGAATTTGAAATTAAATCCTAAAAATAGATTAAGGGGGACTAAGATGCCCTAGGTGGCATATTAGTCCCAAGGCATGAAACTCGGGGCACAGACTCCAAAAAATGACCTCTTTAAGGCACACTTAAAATCAAGGTCCCAAGACCTTTGGGGGACAAAGACGTCCTAGGTGGCACCTTAGTCCCAACCCAAAAATTAGGGAAACTCAGACAGAATCATTAAATTATCATTTATCCATTGGTGTGTGTCGGGATTAGCTATAAAAAGATATAGTTCATAAGGCTTGTGGATGCAAAATAGGACTGGAATTAAGACATAAATAAGGATAAATAAAGTAAGGCGATCCCAAACAAATGTGAAAATATAAGGTTATGCATTTTCCTACACTACATTACTTTACTAGATAAAGTTCATGTAAGAAAGACATTAAGAAAAATTACCGGGAAGAAAAAATATGAAGAGAATATTTGGAACTCTTTATCTTGCCAAAAATGAAAACACAAATTGCTTTTAGTATCTGAACAATAATCGTAAATCATGTAATTCTTGTGCACATATTGAAGTTTATGTTGCTCACTCGATTGCAATGGATCTACACTATACCATGAATTCACAGAGCACAAAAAGAAGGTAGAGCATGTCTCTACTTTGAAATTTCTATAAGAAGCAACAAAAAGAGACTTGCTCTAGTCAATATTCACTACAGCAACTCTCTTTTCCCAATCATCTACACTCCATAGGCTTGAATATGATCTCATTGCTCGATTCTTAGAATATGCCATTCTCGAATTCTCTTTGTTCTTTAAATCCTGCCACTAGAATTCCATTCATAGAAAATCTACATAGTGCCATAAATACATATTGCAACTACAATGATGATGTTAAAGCTACAAGACCAAGCCAAAGAGGATATTCATTGGTTGATTTAAGTTGTGGGGGTAATATTATTAACATTACTTACATAATTTATTGGGGATTGTAGAGAAGGGAGTAAGTGTTGAAGGCTACAGTGGAGTCAAACGGGGGATTTTGTAAAGTCTTGTCAACATATCCATTTTGTGCATACCCTACAATCATGGCATTCCATAAAACCAATTTTCTTTTAAGAATTTTGTCAAATAGTTTGTGTGCCTTGTCTATGCTTCTAGCATTGCATATATGTCTACCAGAGTAGTTGCAACTATCAAAATGTGCATTGATGATAGCTCATGAACTATTTAAGATGTCCACTGATGATAGCTTGTGAGCCATCATCAATGGTCATCTTGACGTCCTCCTTCCACATCCCAAGCAAATCAAACCATTAAAGTGATGAATGAGGTAAACCTTATCTAGCTAACTCTCCCTAGCTATTTAGCAGTAGGAACCTTTCTAAGTAGCGGTAGAAGGTGATGGGTGATCTCACCCTGCATACTCTACAATGAAGTCATGCAAAGCTAGTGCTAAACTTGAATTGGCATCTCGTCTCTACAATTTCTAAGCATCGTCCACATTGAAAATGGATTGTATAGTTGACAATAAGCAGGAGAATATGATGGTCGCTATTCGTTGGGCAGGAGAAAGAATTTTGAAAAAATTTAAAACTTAATCGTGACTCTGATAATTGTGACTATCATGAGAAAACGGGAAAACATAAATGAAAATAAGATAGAAAAGTTAGAGCCTTAGAGTATGTTGGTTAAGCCAACTAAAATATTAGCCTGCATTTGATCTTCCCAAGAAAAACTATCGTCGAGAAAAATGGGTTGGGCTTGACCAACACACTCAAAGTATCCTGACTGCTTAGGTGGCAGTCTCGGGCCCACATCCCCCTTAAACAATACTTTCCTTGTTTCTTGTTCATGTCCACCATTTGAATTTATTTTTTCTGTCTACACCCTACATCTTAATCCCACATGTGTTGAGTGAGTAAAAACAAGGGAGAAGAGGATTATAAATGAAGGCTTAAGATAAATAAGTTAAAAATTTGATAATAAATATTATAATCTTTAAATATAAAATTTAATATCTATCTTTTTAAATGTATATATAATTCTAAAATCTAAATTTCAAATATATATTTTTTATTATATTGATTGGATTTATTCATTTTTATGTATAATTATATTTTTTAATGTTGAATTATTTTATTTTATTTTTATAGATGCATATTCTACTAATCAATAGAATAATTATTAGTCATGTAAAATTTAAATTTAAATTATTTATACATTTAATTTTTTATGATGTATTATTAAAATGTACATTCTAAGTTAATTTATATATTTGATTCAAATTTTGTAGGTATGTTTCATCCAAGATTATATTGAGAATGAAAAGCAACAAGAAAATGATAGAGAATATACCTTGAATTATATGACACGACATTGTTAATAAGAGCTTTGCAAGAGCTAGAGTCCTTGTCTAAGGGAATAAGTATGCTTATGCAAATTTACAATTGATATAGTTTTATCATTTTGTATGTGTATATAGCTATATATTTTGTGTGTTGGTGACTTTGATGTCATTAAAAGGTACATTATAAATTTGAGAATCAAGATAATAAGATTAAAACTCAATTTTTGAATTTAAGACTCAATTCTGGAATTTAATTGTAATAAGATTAAAACTTGTGTATTTTAATTGAAAGTTATTATGGTTTTTGAAACTTGATAAAATTATAGGAAACTTCCTACCAAATTTCTAATCAATCCTTGCAAGATTCAACTTTGGTTTGACATGTAGAAATACCTTAATGGTTGCAACAAGTTGTAGATGACATGACCTTCAATGTTTTATTTCATAGATCTATTGACACACTTAGTGCTTAACCTAATTTAAATACCATTAGTTTATTAATTGTTATGAAAAATCTCAAGTTTCACTAAACATGGACATTGAGAGGTAAAAAGTTATTTAGATCTATTTGGTTTCTATTTTTAATGGAATAAAATGCACTTAGAGTTAAAACTAGTGTGTATAATTGAAATTCGTCATTCATTTATCCTTTATGCAACTACTATTTCTAGGTATTATTGAAAGTCATCATGAATTTTTTCTTAGTTGTTATATTTTGTGAAATCAATAATTGTAGTCCTTTTGTGAAATATGTAGTTTATATATTTTAAAGTACACGAGAAATAATACAACAATTGTTAAATTCAAAGATAATTGCAATTTGTCCCTTGAAGCTACAATGTTCATTTGATTGTTAAGAAAGGCACCTACGACCTAGTTTTGGAGATAACATAGGTAAGTGTTGGCACCAAGTTGAGCTTTGAACATGATTTAAAGGGTTGTATCTCCATTGACCTTGAAGAACTTGCTATGAGATAATTGAGTAATGATACAAAGTATGAGATAGTTGAGTAATGATACAAATAGTAGTTTTTCTTAAAGTAATATTTAAACCGTGGGTTCAATTAAAGAAAAATGTTAAAATGTATTTTGATTCATGTCATATTTATGCTTTTTTATTTTTGTAAAAATTTATATTGGTTGATAGAAAATGAGCTTTAGATTCATTCATATAATGGCATTATAAATAAAAAGGTCACAGTACTATGTGAATACTCCGATAAGAAAACAAATGAATGGTAAGGGAAATAATTACAATATTTTTGTGGACTATTTATTTGGGCATAATTTGTATGTTTATAGAAAATTCTCAAGTGTCTATATGGAAACATCAAAGGACTCTATAATGGAATAAGGTTAAATCAAGCAAACATCCTATAAATATTCATATTAAAAAATATTTGAGCATAAATATGATGAGATAACTTTTGTTCGATAAGTTTATCAACTTGAGGATAAATATCCTTCAATGAATTAGTTAAATAAAAAATAGGATATTATATAAATGATAATGAAATATGAAATATCTAATTTATAGAATTTCTAATAGTTTTGTGTACATTGAATCAATCAAACTAATGGATGAGAAACAATAATTTCATTGCGATCATGTATCAATGTGGATATGTGATGTGTATAATAGGATAAGAAGCAACATGGGAATATTTGCAATGTTTAATGCCCACCGGAAAACTGCATTCATGATTTTGGAAGATGGTACTATAGCATCAATGAGCACTAATTGAGTTGCCTTATAAAATTTCATTGATTTATATAGCTGCATTAAGAAATTGAAAGTAGGAATTAGTTGAGGGAAGAAATAGTTAAAAGGAAAAACCATGAAAATATTAGAAAAATAAATCCAATAATATGAAAGGGAGGCAAGATTAAACAAATCTTATAAATGTCATCTCAAGTGCTTTTGACAGGGTAGCAAGGCCAGGAACTTGTTGTGTGCCTACATCTAAGAGATCAATACCTTTAGAAGAAGGATATCTTGAATTAAAGTTGTTTAATTATAAAGCTAATCAGTGAAATGAAGAGAAAAGATAGGAAATCATGAATCTAATCTCATTGAAGAACTAGATGTCCCCAACAATCACTATAAAAAACTATAAAAATATAAATATAGCTATTTAAAACAAACATTCTAAGTGAGGAAATACTTCAATTTTTTTTAAATCTCAAGATGATTACAAAAAACATTGTGTATTGATGAAATATTTCTCATAGCAACAAAATAATAGGAATTGATGACTTTTTTCCCATTCCTGCTACCAAGAATAACATTAGAAACTGTCAATGATACAAAAGAACATTATCAGCCCAGAACAACACTCAATGATAGGGAACAACTAAGAATAATGAATAAAAACACTCAATGATAGGGAACACGAGAGATTAACCAATAAAGACGCTCAATGATAGGAAAAAATATACTTTAATGTATTGTAAAGGCATATAAACTATACAATTACATTGTAAAAGATATAGGAAAGTACATATGACTTGTTTTTTAAATATTCACAATGAATGAAAGTTAGATCCGAATAAATACATAATGTCCTTGCACACAAAAGAAATGTCAACTACCATCAACAACTATAAACTATGGCACATGAACAATGACTCATCTGAGATACATGTAACAAGATGTCATTGTTTGAGAGACTTGGTTTCATGATTTCTGAGTTGTGCTACCATTTTGTAGTAAAGTTGATAAATTAATATACTGATCACCTACTGTCTATTATTCGTCCATTTTCAAAGATAAAAATTTCTTGAAAATAGCATTACAAACAAGGCTATAATCATTTTCTCGCTATCCAATTCCTAGAAGAATACAACATTTTATGTAAAAGCATTAGGCATCTTAGCACACATATCTTCTATTTCACACACAAGTAACATTGGTTTGCAACAAATTCTGTTTCATCACAAACATGTATTACCATTATATGCATAGAATAAAAAATGTTACCCATGAAACACTACCAATAACTATTTATGAAATGCCAAGGGAAGTCATTTATATCCATAACATGTATGTTTGAAGCAAATCAATAGCCAATTGTGAAATTATATGGTACACATAAGAATTTAAAATAAATAATTAAATTAGTCTTCATTAAAGCATCAACATCATTGTCTTATCATTGATATCATCAACAACAACCATGTTATGTAGGTTATTTGGCATCTTTCTTCTTGACATTATTCTATGCTGATATGTTGTGTTGTTTGGATCATGCATCACAAACAATTAGTATTATGATTTTCACAATGTCGAACTTGTTACATTTTTTTATGAAAGAATGAGAATCAAAATTGCAATATTGTAGGGTAAGCACATTTGTTAAGCTACAAACATTTTTTCAACTTGGTTGAGATGTCATGGTGTTTCCTTCTATGTCAATTCTTATGATGTAATTATTCATTGCAAGTGTGAATGTTCTTGTAATTGAAACTTTTGTAACAAGAACATTACTATACACATGTATTTCTTGTAATTTTCAAATGGTATTGCAGCTAGCTGGGGGAAGTTGTTTCGTAGTTGTTGTTTGTGTAGATAATAGTCCACATCTCCATTTTTTGTTTGAATAGTTCATTACAGAAAATGAATGTATTCAAATTTTGTGTCAGCTGCACATTTTGTGTATTGTGCAACAACATTGTTTGATGTTTCTGTAAAAAAAAACTTTGTTTACATGATGTGAAAACTGGTTTGTACAGGGGCAAGTGGATATTTTAGGCCTCAATGTGCCAGTCATCTGGAATGGTAATGCAAATGTAATTAGGGATAAATTACAACAACACAATTTTGGAAGTTTTTACAAAAGTTATAAACAACATCACAATAGTAGGGCACACATCACAAGTGCTTTGAATTATAAGCCTATACTATTAAGTAAGAAACAACATCACAATAGTAGGGCACACATGACAAGTGCTTTGAATCATAAGCCTATACTATTATGTAAGATGTAAATGTTCTTGGTGTTTACTTAAATGCTTGAGGACTTAAGTGGTTCTAGGGAGGCTTTTGTAGATGCATCATTGAGCTCGTCAATGAAGCTAGAATGTGTTGTTTGCATTAGACGTGTTCCTTTTTCCCTAGTACAAATAATATTCTTGAACATTATGAGGGGTTTCTTTGTTGATGCTAGCATTAGTCAAACTTTGGCATAGAGCTTTGCATGGTTGTTTGGGACTATAACCTGTAAAATACAAAATTGTTCAAATGGAATTCCAAGGAAAATCAATTTAAGAATTCCATAGCACTAAATTACATTAAAAATTGTATGTTCTAAAATACATACATTAATTTAATCAAAAGAGGACTATTAAAATGTAAATGTTGTTAATGCAAAAAGGTATTCTATAAGAAAGTTAGCTCTATCAAAAACAAGTTTTAAAAAGTATTTAGAAAATTCAAAAAAGGAAAGTGCTCAAATTCTAGGATGTCAACATTAATTGTGCAAAACATCTTACAGTAGCTAAATCATCTTGGGACTCTCCATCCTTAACTTCCAACTCATATTACATTGGCACTTGATGGTGACTAGTAGCAATAGTGCCAAATGTTCCAATAGAATAGTTTTTTTTTTATAGGATGAGTTGCAAGATGGTTATGTCAGGAATCAGTTTACATTCCTTACATACTTTTTCAATGGGTTGAATGGTGCTTTGAGGGGTTACTACAAGGGAATAATCAACATCTCCTCTTTCATATTTTTTTTCTTTCTAGTGAAAAAATTTGTGATGTGCACACTTGCATGAGGCAATAACTACAAGAAAAATGTGTCACTTAGTTTTTTGTTAATGTTTGCAGTGATTGTCATTTGGCCATGGTTGTCAACTAAATCAACACGAACAATTGCTGCTTTTGGTTGTGTTCCAAGATTTTTGGCAACAACAGGGCCATAAATGACTAAAATATCACCTTCAAATGTTAATGTCGATTGTTTTGTGAAAATGTTGAGGATGCTTGATGGTTGTATATTTTTCACCTTCAATCTGTACATTTCAATTTGAGAAATGACAAAAACTAAATGTACAATTAAGCATACACAAAGTCAAGTTATATATGACACAAATTGGATACAACACTTGCCTCTTTTGTTTTTTTTTGTCATCCAACTGGTCCATTTTGTGTTGTGTAGCAAATGTGGTTGGTGTCTTGCAAGTGTTTCTAGAAACATATGCAACGAGATATTTGTGTCAAGAATGGATTAAAACAAAGTGAAAATAAAAAAATTAATGAGATCTAATATGGTTTTGAAGTTTGTTTTTGTCAATTGTTAAGCATTTACCTATTTTTAGATGGTTTGAATGCTATGCCACGGGTTGGAAAATGTTAAGATATATGTTCTATGAACTAGTAAGACATATTTACCCTATAGCCATCAATTTAAAAATTCCATATCCATAGAATAAATATTATATGGATCTACTTCAAGCTAGTTCTACGATGCATAACAATTTTGACTTTGTAATTTGTTTGTAAAGAAGAAATATATGGTGTGCAAAGCTTTAGTAATATTTTGCATAATAGCATGCATGTTTCAAAATAGGTGACTAGTCAATTGCAATAGCATAATCATGTGAAAAATTTCCAAGAGTATGATTGGTAGTGCTCTCTTGCAACAATAGCCAAAGTTCAAATCTACGTAGGTAGAAAACACAAGTAGTGACATAGGAAGCTTATAGAAACTATAGTAGACAATGTAAACAAAAAATTGGATACTACTCAGGAGAATTATAGAATGAATTTAAAAATTTCATGTCCATAAATTAAATATTATTTAGATCTACTTGAAGTTAGTTCTGCAATTCATAACAATCTTCACTTTGTAATTTTTTTGTAATGAAGAAATATATAATGTGCAAAGGTTTAGTAATATTATGCATGATAACATACCTATTTCAGAATAGGTATATAGTTGTTTGCAATAGCATAATCATGTGAGAAGTTTACAAGAGGATGATTGGTAGTCCTCACTAGGAACAATAGAAAAGTTGAGATCTACATAAGTAGAATAGTTGAAGAATAAGTATTTTGGTTAGAGGCACGATCAACATGAAGAAAAATTAATCCAACAATTCTTTTATACTTACAAAAATTGCACATAGATTTCTTGCAGCAACAAGAAGTAATTTGATAATAGCACGCTATAGAGAGAATGTTGATAGTAAACAATTCAAAAAAAAAAAACAATGCATATTTGTTTTCAATTGTCAATGCATTGGCTAATGATTGTGCCATAAATAATCACAAAGCAACTAGATCAAATTGTTCAACAAGCAAACAAGCTATAGCAGAAAACATGCTTTCACCACATGTAGTAGAAAATGTAGCTACTCTACAAATTCCAAGTGTATCAAATACATTTTCTATTGTGTTCCAAGTGTTGTCCAAATTGTAATATGTGATTTTCAAATGTGGTTGGATGTTTTGGATGCAATTGTATGTATTTAACCGTGAAAATATGGGCTCATAGTGCCCAACAGTAGGAATTGTATGATGGAAAAGAATTAATATTATAAGATTGTGTGCATCCTTGTTGAAATGTAAGTACATTCTTTTGTATGTTAAATACCAAATGAATATTGGTATGTTTAGCCAATATGCTAGCCATTTTAGACAAAATGTGTCACCCCAAAGCCCAGTTTCACCACTATTATTGATCTTTGTGGCTGAAAGCCTCATTCTCCATAGATACGTGTTTTTGTCATGTATATTGTGCAAATTCCTTAGGATTGTTGGTTGAAAATCATTTTCATAGGAGCCTAAACCTATAGTACAATGACTGTGAAGACAATCTAAGAAATGATCCACAAGATCATTGTGTAGTTGTTTTGATGTATAATGACAATGAAGCAAAACATGTATTGTGTCAAATAGGCAATCGCCAAATTTTTAATTGAATGATTCAATTCGAAAACAATGTGCATAGTGGAGAGCTTCATCAATTGACATGAAAGGTGCCTTGGCACTTGGTTTGTAGGTTTCTAGTACAATTGGTTGTTGTGATATTTTTTGTCTTTTAAGATAATTTTTTGTAAGAATATTGCCAGATTTCGTGTCAAAGGACAAAAGATACAAATTTTATTGATGCTACTTAGTACAGTAATGATTGTAAAACAATGTTCCAAGCTTGAAACCTTTAATACGTAGAAAGAAGAATTGAACAAGAAATTACTCGTTGTGATCAACAATAATGCATAATTTGTAACTATAACCTTTGGTTCACTATTATGCACTAAAAATCATACAAAGCAAGAGAAAATTCTTAATATCAATTCATGTGACTAAAATGAAACTTGTTCTAGGACTATTGAGTAGGGTAGTGCATGCATATTTGAAAACAAGAAAAAGAAAAACAAGCATGATAATATATTACTCACATTGATCAAAAACAATGCAAAATGTGTCATGATATCATGCAATTGGAAATCCTATGTTGTCCAAACCCTACAAAAAAATAAAAAAATTGAGCAATAGCATATGAATTGAGCAAAACCAAATAAATTTATAAAAAGCAAAAAAATGATCGATTTTGGTATTAATCTTGTTATACTCTTGAAGTACATGTATGTTTGAGCTTAGATACATATATGTGTGCATCCAGACATATATATATACACACACACGTAGACACATACATACATATATATACATATGTATATACATATATATATGTATAAATGCAATAGTAACCTTGAAACTTCTAAGAAAAATTTTCTTTATAAATCTATAAACAACATAAACTTTGTCAAGCAAAAGGATATTATGATTTATTCATTTAGTCCAAGAAACCAAAGGATAATGTGCAACATCCAAGAAAAAAGGTATATTATTCTATATCTATGTGTTGTGGCAAGTGAAAGTATGAAGTGTAATATGCAAGAAAATTATGTTTTCTCAATTTCTAACGAGCAACAATTTTGCAATGTCCAAGGCAATTCCACTCTCTCAACATGTAACTGGTAAAAATGTTCTAACGTCCATGGAAACTATGCTTTACCAAATTCTTGCAAAAAAATTGTATTTGCAAAATTATAATTTTCCTTGTTACGATTAAAAACATAAGTGCAACTTTATAATATAGACTTTGGTGACAGATTAGTAGTAACTAGAACATAGTAGCTATGACTAGCATCAATGCCTAGATAATCATATCGCAACGCTCACATGAACCATCCAAGCATGTTGTCCCATAGAATATCTAGCCATCCTCTATTTCACATAAATTTTTTGATAAGAACTCTCTTGAAGATTTCGGTGGGGCTTCTATGCCACAATCCTGCAAAACATCGTTAGTATGCAAATCTAAACATATATAATGATAAACATCATAATGGTTAGAGAATTAAATATGTAGTCTACAAAAACAAGTAGTGTGTGTGTGATTTATCTTGACATAAAAAGGTTTTAAGCATTTCAAAAAATCTTTGATAAATACTAATTTGAGGATAATCATTTTAAAATTTAGGAAAAAATTGGATTTGAGTCATATCCAAAAAATGCTTTGGATGTGGCTCATGGTTTCGACTACCGATTCTCCTTCGTACCGCATCCCTTTGATTCAGAGATGGCCTTGTGTTATTATTCCACTACTCTTCAATTAGTGTTCTCAAGGCTTCAACAACTTCTTTATCTTTTCATGGCAGTCTCCCCGAGAATTCCCATAATTAATTTGAATCGATGCCCTCAATTATTTGCCACCTTTGAATGGATCTTGATAAAGTTTTCTACTAATTCTCATTTTTTCACTTGTCTTTCTAATGAGACAAGCTCTCTTTGTTTTACAGCTTACCAAAGTCGATGTAATGACACATCGCGTGGCATTACTATCCTTTGGGTGTGAGGTCTTACCCACACTCTCATAAGCATCCATTAGATTCTTCACAATATTGTTTTCACTTGATGCATTTGATGTTCTCAACCTAGGAGTCTTCATGATGTTTCTATACTTTACACCCCACATCATTTCAGCAAATAGTTGATATCTTGCGGTCTCATTTAGCCTTTCAAAGAAGAATTTCCAAATCTTATCAGCATATCTTCTACAACTGTGTGTTGAAATCTTACCTTCCATGTGCTACAAAATATCCTCATCAATATTAATCAAATACTTTGGCTTTCTACACAAAATTCTAGGTGGTGTTCTCATAGGTACATACATCTCAACATTAGGAATTTCATCAATATTTAATTGAGGTGGGCTAGATTGTGTATCTTCGATCGAAGTTGGAGTAGAATACATACCTTGAGGTTCACGTGGGGATGATGGCATACCTTCTTTGTCAAATTCGAGTGATGATTTACTCTCAACTTGAGGTGTGTTGGATGGTGTCCAACAATATTCACTTGTGGTAGATGGTTTGTCTCCATATTCACTTTTGGTAGATGGTGTCCCTCCATATTCGCTTGTGCTTAATGGTGTCCCCTCATATTCACTTGCGGTAGATGGTGTCCCTCCATATTCACTTGTGGTAGATGGTGTCCCTCCATATTCGCTTGTTCTTAATGGCATCCCTTCATATTCACTTTTCATAGAGGGTGTGTCTCCAACTACGGTATCCGAATCTATCTTACCATGATACTTTCACATTCGTGCTTTTTGTGCTACCAATTCCTTTTCTCTTTTTAACAGTTGAGGTTCCTCTCAATGGTCTTCTTTTCATCAATCGTTTCCAATTTCTTCTTTTCACGATATGTCACCACCCGATCTCTCTCCTTTTGTTTGAAGGTTTCAAAGCTTCATTAATAATACTTACAATCATCTTGTGCAATATTATTTCTAGCATAGACAAAGTTCACATGATTTTTTTAAATGGAATGCCTTAAAGAAATGTGGTAATGTGGTATGCCATGATTGCAAGTTAGGCTCAAAATGGAAGCATGGACAATCCATGTGGTATGCACATCCATAATAAAGGATTGAGAAATGATGTTTTATTTTACTTCCTTAAAACTTATGTCATATATATGTGTATACAAAATGTGGAAGCATACATGGTGCAAGAGCACCATTGAATGAAAATTGTCAATTCAAGAAGTTGTTGTCTAAGCTTTAGGATTTTGAAATTTTAGCATTAAATAAGGTCAATAAGACCATTTTCCATTGTAATGAGTCATTTTTTATGTTTCCTAGGTGTTTAGAAGGTTTAGATTTCAAAATTGCAAAAAGCATTGGTAAGTTGCCAATTGTGCAAAAGGGAAAAATTGTAAAGTTGTAAAAAGCAGATTTTGAGGGAGGCAAACGGTCATACCATTTTAAATTTCAGTTGAAGGCATTAGGACAGTTATTTTTGTGGGAAAAATCATATTTATGCTGGAGAAAATCAATGAAACTATTTATTTTGAATATTTGAAGGAAGATTGAATTGAAAAATCACTGTTTTTTCAGATTTTATGTATTTCTTTGTCTTTTGCAGCCTTGGTACAGACCGTACAAAGAGGTTTTGAATATAAATATTCTTGAATCACTTTGGGGCATGTGTTAACAGTGTTTTAAGTTTTATTTTAGATTTTAAATCCAATTCTAGTGGTAGTTTGGATTGAATCTCTTGCTACAAGTCTGTGTGCCCTGATTAAAGGGTTTTGAAGGTCTCAATTATGTAAATTGGCCCATTCCACTCACTGTGATTACTGTAATTGGTGGAATGGGTCAGAATAATCAATAAATAGGTGAGGGAATGTTGCTTTTGTGCAATGGATGTCTAAAAGGGTGTTGGGCATGAATCCCTAGAGTGAAATTTTGAGTTTTCAATGAGATTTTGAGTGGTTTTGATATGCTAAAGTGTGTTTTGTGTTGGGGCAGCGTGGTTTCTTGTTGAATTGAGTTTTTTTCAGCCATTTTAGACCTGTTTTAAGTATTCATAAGATTGTGTGAGGGTTGGATGAGTGTTTTTCAATAAACCCCTAGTTTCTTGGGTAAAAAGGAGGGTTCTGTGATTTGGCACTTTGGTGAGTGATTTTCTGAAAACAAACAGTGGAATCCTTGGTTTTATAACATATAGACTTCTGCCCAATTGAGTTTGGTGTTTTGGAAAAGGACTTAAGATAAGGTCCTTTGTAAAAGAGGCCTAATTTGAGGCCTAGTTGGTGTAGAAGTCCAACTTTGATGAAGTTGTAACAAAGAAGCCTATTATGGCTTGTTGATATGTTATTGTGTGCCCTGTTGGGACTTTGAGAAGGGTTAGGTCTTCATCTAAGAAGACCTTCTCTAAAATATATACTTGGTTGAGTGAGTTAGCTATGCTAGAAGGATGATTGTGTGAAAGTGAAGAATTTTATGAATTGTTAATTGTGAATTGTTGTTGTTCGTTGATTTTGTGTTGAGTTGTGTTACAGGACCTCCCCTGATTACATCAATACACAAGGTAATTCAATTGTTAAATAATAAAATACCTCAAAGAAATGTGGTTTTGGTGCACTAGGGGGGTTTGAGAGTCTAAGAAGTTTCATAATGAATACTCCGCGATCTAGGCTCTATAGTTCAGCGGAGTAGGTTATTTTTAGGCTATGTAAGGTGTGTGCATGTTGTTTTGTCTAGGGGAAAAAAATAATCCATCATTTGGTTGTTGTCCTCTCAAGAAATACAGAAGTTTTCCAATGAAAATGGATGGTTACAAGTTGGTGATTGAGGAAAGAGAATTCAATGAGACTGTAAGTTTGTTCCTAAAGCATGGGTAAACATTTATAAATGTGTTTCAAGCAGTGGCAGAGCATGTGAAGTTTTGGAGTATTATTTTCTAATAAACCCTCATTTGGAAAGCTTGTTTAGGAGCATAAGGTAAGGGTTTTGTTGAACAACATTTATTTGAGCCTTTCCATTCCTAAAATTGGTTGAATCTAGTGTTTTTTGACCTAGCTAAAGATATTTTTGAGTTATTAGGTGTTTTGGTGGTGATTTTAGGATACTTCATTTGTAAATTTGGCCTATTTTGAGGCTTATTCGAGTGTTCAATCAAATATTTTGATGTTTGTTTCAAAACAAGATTAACTAACATTAAGGTATGTGAATGTATGTCAAAATGGGATTCAAATTGTGCCTTTAGGTTTTAAAGATACAAAATGATTGAAGATGGATCACCTGATTTAAGGGTTTAGTGACCTTCTTGGAATACGGTGGATAGTTTTCTAGAAGGAGTGAATCTAATAAAACAATTTGAAAAGGTTGATTATTTATGTTTGGAAACTATTTAAAATATCTTAGAAAATATGTCTCAATGCTTGGTAGAAGTTAGAAAGGATAACTTGTGGAATTTGTTGTTTTGAGCAAAGTTGACTCCTTGTGCAAAATGATGTTATGATTGCAAGAATTAAAGATCCTGATGGATTAGTGGTTTTTGAATGTGTATTTGGTTTATTTCAATCAATAACATGCTTATTAGAGTTTCTTGTATTTCTAGATAAAATTTGATAGAAAGAATCCATGATTTGTTGTTATTTTTTCATGTAAGTTACATTGAAGAGTGAATTAGTGAATCATGAAGAAATTGAATGGTTCTGAGTTTCTAATCAGGTTTATGCTATGTTACAATCAATTTTATGATGGTTAATATATTTTTGAGTCTAACAAAGAGTTGGAACCAAGTTCTAATGTTTTCTGGAAATATGAAATCAAGTGAAATTGAAGGATTTTGATGAAAAGATGATTGAGTTTGTTGGTTGATCTTCTCCAATTTAAGTTAGGGTCAAAAGTACCCTTGATGATTTGTGGATCCTGGTAGATGCTCTGCATGAGGTTTAAAAATTTAATTTTCAAGTGTATATAATTATGTAATTTAAAATGTGCATTGACAACCTAAGGTTATAATGACAAACAAACAATGATCAACATGGAATCTGCAAAATAACAAAAATGAAAGCAAGCCATAATAGAGTGAAAGAAAATGTGTAAACAATTCACATACCTAAAAACCTAGAGCTTCAAATGGAGGATTTCCACCCAATTATTTAGTCTTTTATTCTTCTTTCTTCAAACTCCTCAACAATTTGACTTTTTCAAAAGCATGTTCCCCTCCAAACTTTAATTGTATATCACTTTTGAATGGAATTCAGACTTGAATTGATATTATATGCCTTTCAATGTGAAAACTCTACTATTTCATGCAAAGGTGGTGGAAAGATCATGAAAAAGGTGGTGGAATATGAAAAACCTACATGCACACTTCACAACATCATCACAAAGCATCTTTTTGTCATCACATGTGCAGAACCAGGAGAATATGCAGAATGTGGGCCTTGAGATCATGAGTATATTTATTTTTTTTACCATTTTTAGTGTAAGAAAAAATGTGCTCGCATTATAACGCGGGTGTGTTATTTCTTGCTAAAAAGGTCATATCTCTACTTCTTCAAAATGCACTCGTGTTATGTGAAAGAGGGTTTTTTAATAGATTTTTTTCTCTCTCTTTGTCTATAGCCTCTACCCTAATTCTATATCTCTCCCTTGTACCCTTATAGTAGAGGAGATAGAGGTGAGTGTGTTTTTGTGTGAGAGAGAGAGAGAGGTAGAGGGACGGAGAGGAGAGATATATTGTAGAGAGGGAGGAGAGTTGAGGGTTTTAGGGTTTTAGGGTTTAAGGGCTCAGGGTTAAGGGTAGAGGGTTATGGTTTATGGTTTAAGGTTAGAGGGTGTAGGGTTGAGAGAGAGTGGGAGAAAGAGAGAGTGGGAGAGAGGGAGAGAAAGAGAGTGGGAGAGATGGAGATAGAGAGGGAGGGAGAGAGGGGGAGAGTGGGAGAAAGAGAGAGTGGGAGAGTGTGAGAGAGTGTGAGAGAGGGGAGAAAGAGGGAGAGAGAGGGAGAGAGGGAGGGAGAGGGAGTGGGAGAAAGAGAGACTGGGAGTGATTGAAAAATGAGAGAGAGACCTAAGAGAGGGAGAGGGGTTAGGAGGGAGAGATTTGAGAGAGAGAGAGAGGGAGTGGAAGAGAGATAGAGGGTAGAGGGTTAAGAGTTAAGGGTTTAAGGGTTAAGGGTTTAAAGGGTTAAGGGTTAAGTATAGAGGGGAGAGAGATAGGAGTGAGCGAGAGAGAGAGAGACCTAAGAGAGAGGGAGTGGGAGGGAGAGTCTCAACCCTTAAACCCTCTACCCTCTGCCCTACAAACCCGTAAACACTCAACCCTCAACCCTCAACCCTCAACCCTCAACCCTTAAACCCTAATCCCTCAACCCCTATACCCTCTTAATACCTCAACCCTCAACCCTCAAACCTTAAACCCTAATCCCTCAACCCCTATACCCTCTTAATCCCTCAACCCCTTGATGTAATAAAACTCAAAAACACTAAACTTCTTGTAGCATTGTGTCTTGTCACACAATTCTCACCCATTCCTAACATACTGGACTACTACTATTATCTTCATAATCTACAAATCATGTGGTCTGCACCAAATACATGGAGTTTTCCACAATACTGACCACTCCTGATAGCTACAGATCGCTCTTGACCAAGTCAATTTCCTCCAGTCGGCATATACTAACTATCCTACTTATTCTCTCCTTCCCTCCACCTTGCGGGTCTGCCACGGCATGTAATGGAAACTTTATTACCACCACAGTGGTCACAACTAAGTATGAACGTGGGTAGCAACCCCCATACCAGAGGAGATGTATTCCCTGTAGTGTCGGCTGACATGCAACTGTCTACCACCGTCCTGTTGTTCTAAGGCCGCACACTCTCCTTAACAGTAATGGTCGAGCTTAACCACATTAAAGAATGGTTCTTCTACAAACTGTCTGCATCCACCATCACTTCCAGTCCATTCAGGACTATCACAAGAACCCGAAACCAAAGAATTACTGGCATTCACAAATATAGCAAATCCATTTGGGACTGTCATACAGAAACCGACCCAACACATAATGGTAAATAAAACAGACCACAGATAGCGCATTCCTCACACAAACTGCATTCATAAATGCAGAATAAAAAAACCAGAGGGAGATAGAGACACGACGGGATTAAAACACATTCTCAGTTATTAAAGTTGCAAAATAAATATACACTAAATGGCTCTCTGGCCATTTCTTCCCTCCTTTTGTTACTCACTTTTCCCTCTTCTTTCCGATTCGCACTCTCTCTTTTTCTCTGCCTCCAATCGGTTACATCTTCTTGTTTTTAATAGTGATCCTAGGGTAGGGTAGTTAACAAACCGTTCCTCTATCTGATCAGTTACAACTTCTTTAACTTGTTTAAATTTTTTAAAAGAATCTAACATTGCAGATTTAACTAAACCATTTAACATGGTCCCCCAAAATGCTAACTGATTACAACATTAAATTAAATAATGATACTTGAATAATGAGACTTGAGGTGCTCCCACACCATACTCCTAGACTGAACAGATTTCCAAGTCCCATGGAAATGCCAAGGTGAGACTGCTGCAATTCAAATCTTCACCTCTATGTCTTCATCATTGAATCAAGGCGTTCATTGCTGCTGTTGTTGTTGTCACATGACTCCCATCAATGGAGTGTATGCTGGTTGTTGTCCTCCTCTTGTCATGCTGCTGCTTCACACCACCACTATACTTCCATCTCACCCACCCACGATTCTAGAAGATGCTTCCCACCCTTCTCTGAGTGGTTGCTCTCATTGCACCTTCTACCCAACTGCATCGTGGTGGAGACAATACGAAGACCCCAGCTTGAGATCTTCACAGTTTCCTGACTGCAGCTTGGAGGGACCAACATACAACCAAGAACCCATGCTATTGCCTGGTGTAGATTGCCTTCTACACACTCAGAAAATTTTGTGCTCTGATACCATTCTGATGTAATAAAACTCAGAAACACTAAACTTCCTGCAGTATTGTGTCTTGTCACACAAGTCTCACCCATTCCTAACATTCTGGACTACTACTATTATCTTCATAATCTACAAATCATGCGGTCTACACCAAATACATGAAGTTCTCCACAATACTGACCGCTCCTGATAGCTACAGATCTCTCCTGACCAAGTCAATTTCCTCCAGTCGGCATATACTAACTATCCTACCTATTCTCTCCTTCCCTCCACCTTGCGGGTTTGCCACAACATGTAATAGAAAATTTATTACCACCACAGTGGTCGCAACCAAGTATGAACGTGGGTAGCAACCCCCATACCAGAGGAGATGTATTCCCTGTAGTGTCGACTGACATGCAACTGTCTGCCACCGTCTTGTTGTTCTAAGGCCATGCACTCTCCTCAAGTAATGGTCGAGCTTAACCACATTAAAGAATGGTTCTTCTGTAAACTGTCTGCATCCACCATCACTTCAAGTCCATTTAGGACTATCACAAGAACCTGAAACCAAAGCATTACTGGCATTCACAAATATAGCAAATCCATTCGGGACTGTCATACAGAAACTGACCCAACACATAATGGTAAATAAAACAGACCACAGATAGCGCATTCCTCACACAAACTGCATTCATAAATGCAAAATAAAAAAACCAAAGGGAGATAGAGACACGATGAGATTAAAACACATTCTCAGTTATTAAAGCTGCAAAACAAAAATATACACTAAATGGCTCTCTAGCCTTCCCTCCTTTTGTTACTCACTTTTCCCTCTTCTTTTTGATCCGCACTCTCTCTTTTTCTCTGCCTCCAATCGGTTACATCTTCTTATTTTTAATAGCGATCCTAGGGTAGGGTAGTTAACAAACCGTTCCTCTACCCGATCGGTTACAACTTCTTTAACTTGTTTAAATTTTTTAAAAGAATCTAACATTGCAGATTTAACTAAACCATTTAACATGGTCCCCCAAAATGCTAACTGATTACAACATTAAATTAAATAATGATACTTGAATAATGAGACTTGAGGTGCTCCCGCACCACCCCTATACCCTCTTAATCCCTCAACCCTTAAACCCTATTCCCTCAACCCCTACACCCTCTACCCTATACATTGGACCCTCGACCCTAATCCTCTGACCTTATACCCTCAATCCTCTACCCTGAACATTAAACCCTCAACCCTCAAACCCTCTACCCTCTACCCTCTACGCTCTACCCTATAAACCCATAAACACTCAACCCTAAACCCTAAATCCTCAACCCTTAAACCTTCTACCCTCTACCCTCAATCCTCTACCCTCTAACCTCTACCCTCTACCCTCTACCCTAATCCCTCAACCCTTATACCCTCTTAATCCCTCAACCCTTAAACCCTAATCCCTCAACCCCTATACCCTCTTAATACCTCAACCCTCAACCCTCAACCCTTAAACCCTAATCCCTCAACCCCTATACCCTCTTAATTCCTCAACCATCAACCCTCAACCCCTATACCCTCTTAATCCCTCAACCCCTATACCCTCTACCCTATACATTGGACCCTCAACCCTAATCCCCTAACCATGTACCCTCAATCCTCTACCCTCAACCCTCAAACCCTCTACCCTCTACCCTATAAACCATTAAACACTCAACCCTAAACCCTAAACCCTTAAACCCTATACCCTTAAACCCTCTACCCTCTACCCTCAATCCTGTACCCTCTACCCTCAACCCTAATCCCCCAACCCTTAAACCCTTAAACCCATTTAGTAAACTTTCTACCCTAATCCCTCAACCCTCTTGACCCTTAATCCCTCAACCCTTAAACCCTATTCCCTCAACCCCTATACCCTACACCCTATACATTGGACCCTTAGCCCTAATCCCCTAACCGTATACCCTCAATCCTCTACCCTCAACCTTAAATCCTCTACCCTATAAAACCTTAAACACGCAATCCTAAACCCTCAACCCTTAAACCCTCTACCCTCTACCCTCAATCCTCTATCCTCTACCCTCTACCCTAATCCCCCAAACCTTAAACCCTTAAACCCACTTAGTAAACTCTCTACCCTAATCCCTCAACCCTTAAACTCTAATCGCTCAACCCCTATACTTTCTACCCTATACATTGGACCCTAAACCCTAATCCCCCAATCTTATACCCTCAATCCTCTACCCTCAACCCTCAACCCTCAATCCTTAAACCCTCAACCCTCTACCATCTACCCTATAAACCCTTAAACACTCAACCCTAAACCCTAAACCTTAAACCCTAAACCCTAAACCTTCAACCCTCAACCCTTAAACTCTCAACCCTCTACCCTCTACCCTCAACACTAATCACTCAACCCTTAAACCCACTTAGTAAACTCTCTACCCTAATCCCTCAACCCCTATACCATCTACCATATACATTTGACCCTCAACCCTAATCCCCCCAACCCTATACCCTCAATCATCCACCCTCAACCTTAAACCCTCAACCCTCAACCCTTAAACCTTCTACCCTATACATTAAACACCCAACCCTCAATTCTCAACCCTCAACCCTTAATCCCTCAATCCTCAACCCTCAAACCCTAAACCATCAACCTCGATACCCTCTACCCTATACATTGGACTCTTAACCCCAATCCTTCAACCATATGTACCCTCAACCCTACAGGTCATCAACCCTATACCCTTTATTCTCAACCCTCTACCCTATACATTGGATCCTCAACCCTCATATATATATCCCCCTCCCTCCTCTTCTCTCCTTCTCTCTAGACATACATCCCTCCCT
>CM021105.1:5919660-5949489 GCA_007115665.2 Sequoiadendron giganteum | reverse complement strand
CACTCGGGTCTCTCTCTCCCTCTCTCTCCCTCTCTCTCAATTCTCTCTCTCCCACCGCCCTCTCTCTCTCTCCCTCTCTCTATCCCTCCCACCCTACCTATCTAAGTCCCTCTCACTTCCACCCCCTCTCCCTCTTGCCAGACTCTCTCTCTCTCTAAATTCTCCCTCCCTCTAAAGACATACGTAAATACATACATATTTACATACATAAAAGCATAATACATATGTACATACAATCCTACATCCATACAAGCATACATACATACATGTGTAGATACAATCTTACATACATATAGGCATACATACAATATACATGCATTGATACATACAGGCATACATACATACAGCATACATACATACATACATAGAAGCATGCATACATGGATACACACATGACATACAAGCATACATGTACATAAAAACATATAAATATATCAGCATAAATTCAATACAGTGGAATTTAACATAAAGGAAGACATAATGCAAGCGCATTATAACATGCTCGCATTATGTCTTGGTCGACATGTTTCCCGCAGAAGCAAAAAACCATGTCAAAACTGAGATATAATGTGAGCACATTATAACATGCTCGTGTTATATCTTTCTTTCAGAATCCCCAAGCCTTAGGATTGGAATTTTCCTTGGAATACCAACCCAAAGGCTTGGAGGGCATTCCCAACAACTAGAGACGTGTTTTTTCAAAATTTACAATATTTCACATAATCGAGTTCGTGCTCATCGTCAGGATTGCACGTGGTTCAATATCAAACAAATTGAACATCAAGGTAATGTTACATTCTCTCTTAGCTATCCAACGATGTAATTTTTTTTACTTTCTAGCAATGTTAATCCTTTCATCCATAATTTCTTTTGTTGGCATGTCTCTTTTTTGGAAAAAAGTAGTGTTTTGTGTTTTTTTCATTATAAATTATCCGCTCATTGAAATTTCAAATAAATTACATTTTTAGAAACTAGACTCCATTCTACAATTTTATTTTATTTTTAAAAAATCAATTATTTTCCAAAATTTGTAGGGGTACCACGGCCAAAATTTTGTTTTTCAGGAAGCGTCCACTTCTAAAATTAGTAAAAAATCAAATATTCATTAAAAAATTATTAGAAAAATTGTGCATCAACTAAATATTGTTACCTAACTTCTAACCGTAGCAATTTTTAAAATACTAAAAAAAAGTACGTCGTGCTAGTGTTGTACAAGAGTTTCTATGTTATGTTTTTTCTCAAAAAAACAACACCAATTTGTGTACGTCCCTCATTTTAACCCCTTAATCTCAACCATTTTAAAAATAAATTAGTATTTTAGAAAGTAGACTCAGAGCACTTCGGTCCTTGTTTTTGTTCCATCTCAAAATTTTGAGTGTAACTATCCTCAATTTCACATCCAAGGTCAGTATTTCCTGATTTTAGAAAAAAAGGTGTCCACTTAAGTCCCCTTTTTCGGAACCATATTTGTGCACTTACCCTCATCTAGATCACCATTCAAAAATATAGACTTAACATCCATCTAATACACCTTAAAATCTTTATGATAAACAAACGCTAAGAACATCCTAATAGCTTCCATTCTTGCCACCGGAGCAAAGGTCTCCTAAAAATATATGCCTTCTACTTGTGAGTAACCCTTACACACAAGCCTTCTTTTATTTCTAACCACTTATCCATTCTCATTCAACTCATTTTTGAATACCAATTTTGATCCAATTATTTTTTTATTTGTCGGTCTAGGGACCAATTCTGAACTCTGATTCTTTGCAATCTGCATAAGTTCTTCTTTCATAGCTTCCATCCAATTCTCATCTTTACATGCATCACTTACATTATTTGGTTCAATCTCATAAAGTAAACACAGATTTATCTCACCAGCAATAGCTCTGCTTCTTGTCAATACTCCTTTTGTCTTGTCTCCAATGATCTAACTTTTTGAATTATTTTTCTGCACATATTTAGGTGTCTTTCGGGACACCATCAGAGCTTCTTCTTCTTCATTCTACTTCTCTTGCTCATCCTTTTTCCTATTTTTCCACAACTGTTTCAATCCTTATGCAATCAAGTTCGTTAGATTCATATCCATCAACTTCAATTGAATTCTTCATTGCTTCATCAACCTTGACATTTTTGCTTTCTACAATATTTCTCATTCTTTTATTGTAACATCTATAAGCTTTACTTTTGGTAGAATATCCAAGAAAATACCTTCATCACTTTAGCATCAAACTTTCCTAAATTTTCTTCATCTTGTCTAATATAACATTTGCTTCCAAACACCTTTGAATACTTAACAGTAGGAATTCTTCCATGCCATATCTCATAGGGGGTCTTAGTACTATTAGCTCTTGCGTGAACTCGATTGAACACATAAAAAGAAATGTGAATAGCTTCTCTCCAGTCAACTTCTGGTAGACCAACTTCAATAATCATTGATCTAGCAGCTTCTTGAATTGTTCTATTTTTCCTTTCAACAACTCAATTTTGTTGAGGAGTTCTCAGAGTAGATAATTGTCTTTTTGTTCCATGAACTTCACAAAACATATTAAACTCATGGGAGGTGAATTCACCACCTTTTTCAAGCCTTAAGTATTTTCTCCTCAAATTTAATTCATTCACAACCATAGCTTTGAATGTCTTGAATCTATCTAAAGCATCAGATTTCTCTCTAAGAAATGTAACCCATGTATACCTATAGTAATCATCAATCAAAATCATAAATTACCTTTCACCTTGTAGACTTCTCACTCTTGTAGGACCATAGAGATCTATATGAATTAAATCCAGTAGTCCAGTAGAAGGTTGTTCCTTTGATCTGAAGTTGTTTCTTGCTTGCTTTCAAAACTCGCAATTCCTACAAATAACATTAATAGGCTTTATAATGTTTGGTAAATCTCTCATGGCTTGTACTATACTAATCCTTGCCAGGTTATCAAAATTCATATGGCACATCCTTTGATGCCATAACCAACTATCATTAATCTGAGTCATAAAGCAACATCCATCGACACCCTTAAGTTGATATATATTTCCTTTGGACTTCTTTCTCAAGCATCAATTACTATTTCGGATCCTTTCCTAATTTCACATCTCTCATCCTTAAATACAAGATCATATCCTTTACTACACATCTATCCAAAAGTCAAGAGATTATGCCTTAAACCCTTAACATAGTAGACATCATCAGTATTTTGCTTGCCATCAAAACTTACAGAACCTATCCCACAAATCTTAGCACCATTATTATCTCCAAACATAACTAAGCTTACATTATTTTATTCAAGTTTAAAAAACTTACTCTTATCACCAATCATGTGATGTGAGTAGTCACTATCAATGAACCAATAGGTTTTTTTCCTGTTTAGCATGTAGGGAAAAGATTACAGTATCTTTATCTTTCTCTTTCTCCAAAGGACATTCCTTCACCTGTCTTTCAGAGTTAGCAGAAGTAGGTGCGTCTTTTATATCCAAGAACAAGCACTCATTGTCATCAGTATCTCCATAATCAGATTCATCATCAGAAATACTAGCATCCTTATATTCACATAATATTTTTTTTGGTCTTCTTACCTTTTTTTTCTTTCCTAAATCTTTGTTTATTCCTCTTATCTCTTTTTGGACATCTCGAAGCATAATGACCTATTCCTCCACAACTAAAGCATTTAAAGGGTAACTTACCTTCATACTTACCAGATCCTTTCTTCATCCTTCTCACAAAGTTACCTTATACTTCATCAAGATTTTCTTCATCTGGATCTTCAATTCTCGTAGCCTTAAAAGCAGTTTTTGATTTAGGTCCATTTCTCAAATTCGGTTTTCTCATCTCATAAGATGTCAGAGCTCCCAACTTAACTAATCTTTAGTGTAAGTCTTGTAGTCTATATGGTCTTCAATAGAACATACCTTTTCATTGTATGCATCAGGGAACAACAACACGACAGGCAATTAGCACCGACTTTTCTGTCGAATTTTAGTGTATTTTGAGTTCATGAATTGAACAATTTGGTTGGCCCTCAACCTGATGCAAACAAGGATGGTCAATTCGGCATCAAATTTTACGCTGACGTTTTCGCCAGATTTTGTGCCGGATTGAGCGTCATCTTTAGCGTTGAAAAATCACAGCCCCTCCATTAGCACCTAAAATAGCACCGAGAAGTAATGTCGGAAATTGCGTCGAAATGGGTGCCCAATTTGGCTTTTGGTTTTTCTTCCATGTCTACTCCCATTTTTGCTTCTAGTTTTGCTTCCAATTTGACATCTAGTTTTGCCTCCAGGTTTGCTTCCAATTTTTCTTCCAAATTTGCTTCCAATTTTTCTTCCAGGTTTGCTTCGAGTTTTTCTTCCATATTTGTTTCTAGTTTTCCTTCCAATTTTGCTTCGGTTTTGCTTCTAGTTTTTCTTGTAGTTTTGCTTCCAAGTGTGCTTCTAGTTTTGCTTCTGATTTTGCTTCTAGTTTTTCTTTTGGTTTTGCTTCCAAGTTTGCTTCTAGTTTTTCTTTTGATTTTTCTTTCAGGTATGCTTCCAGATTTTCTTTTGGTTTTTCTTCCAGGTTTGCTTCCGATTTTGCTTCCAATTTTGCTTCCAATTTTGCTTCCACGTTTTCTTCTGGTTTTTCTTCCAATTTTGCTTCCAAGATTGCTTCTATTTTGCTTCTAGTTTGGCTTTCATTTTTGCTTCCTTTTTTTCTTCTAAAAATGCTTCTTTTTTTGCTTCCATTTATTTTTGATATGTTTTATTTCAATTTAATTAGTTAAATATATCGTGCCTCTTAAATAAATCATATGATTATAGAGTAAGTAATGTAATTATTTAACTCATATGATTAAATAACAATATAATTATTGTAAAATGATCATCATCTATAATTAAAACAAGTGAGTCAAATATCTATAATTTAATTGAATTTGACAATATCCATCCTGATCAGTAAATTAAAATCATCATACTTAATAAATATCCATCCAAAAATAATCGACCACTTTTAATATATATAAATTGACAGGTCAATATTGATAAGGTCATCATCATATATAACTAAAACAAGTGAAAGTCAAATATGTCAGTACATCAAAAATATGTCAAAATGATACATGTCTAATAGTCAACATAAGTGAAAATGATACATGTACAAATGATATAAATAAAATTGATAAATTATGTAACTCAAATTTATACAAGTCAATATGATACATGTCCAAATGATATAGTGAAAATGATACATGTCAATATGATACAACTCAACAATATAGTATTGTAGGCTGTGAAAATGATACATATGATAGTAACCATGAAAAGAGTCATCATAACGATATATCAGCAATGATCCATGATGTATTCTATATGATCATAAATGTCACTAGTTAATATCACCAATTGTCTCATCATCATCATCACCATTGTGATCATCATCATCATCGTCGTCGTCGTCGTCATCGTCGTCATTGTCATCATCATCGTCATCGTCGTCGTCGTCGTCGTCGTCATCATCATCATCATCATTGTCATCAACCTCGGCGTCTTTCATATCTACGTCATCATCATCCTCTGCCATGTGATATGTACCAGAAGAACTAATATTTTGTGGATCTATATCATGTTGAGGATCATCTTGATCTTCTGGAAGACTCATGTTCTGCAAAACAAACATTTAAAATGAAAAGTTATTATTTATTTCATGCAATAATTTATTTTTCTGTTATATATCTAATATTACAACATATGGGACAAAACCATAATCATATTACATTGTATCAAAGTGCACATACCATAATAAAATTTCAAAAAAGTTACAACTAATATTGGTGAGTCAGAAGAAACTTCAGCTTTCAAAAACAAAGCCAATTAGGCTCGAAGACTTGTGGATCAGGCTAGCATTTGGCGGAAGAGGAAGAAAGATGACTGGAACTCTGGAGGCCCACCATAATGGATTTCAGTATTCAACCATGAGAGCAGAAGAGAGAGTTGATATCATGTATCAAAACATTAAGCATGCATTCTTCTAGCCAACCATGAAGGAGATGATTACTTTTCTTCATTTTCATTTGCATAACCATATCATGGTGTGGGAACCAAGAAGACCAACGATGTCCAATTTTATGTGGAGGTAATGGATGTGGTCTAAATTTTAGGAGGGGCAAGAAGGTCAATGTATGATCCTAATGAAATGAGGAAGAACAACAAGAGAGGGATAGGAAAAATAAAATCAATACAGAGTTTCAAGGATTTGTCAAGTGAGTAAGAGAGCTATGGGACAAGCCTCATCTAAAATATTTTGAACTAGATTTTGATATACCATTTAGAGAGATTGGTTTTCATGGAGTTCCTTTCAAAGCCTCTATTTTTATTGTTCCTATGGTAAACTATTTGGTAGAGTTGGTGGAATTACCTTTCTTAGTAATCAATGTTAGTGAGATTGAGATTATTAACCTTGAGAGAGTAGGACTTGGGCTCGAGGCATTTGATATAATGGCTATTGTTTTCAAAAACTTCAGATGGGATGTACTTCGCATTGACGTCATTCCTCAATCTTCACTTGATAGCATCAAGGAATTATTGAACTCCATGGATATAAAGTAAATTATGAAAGCATAATGAACTTGAACTAGTGGCCAATTTTGAAGAGTATTACTAATGATCCAGATAAATTTATTGAAGATGGTCGTTGGGAATTTTTGAATATGGAAGCTAGTGATTTTGATTCTAATAATTCAAAAGAGTCAGATCAAGGATATGAACCCTCTGATGTAGAAGAGGAATCAGAATCAAATTTCATGTAGCCACCATCAAGAGTGTTACAAGCCAACAAGATGGAGGGAATTCTTATATAAGGATAATTTTCAATGTTGTAGGTACCGGCTTTAATTCCAACCACAATGACAACATTGAAATTCCCTAGCAGTATTTATGTTAAGGAAAATTCCTTTAGATGAAAGGATTCAAAGCACATCAACCATGTGGTACAAATGATTAAATCCCAGAGATGATCTGTAGCAATGAAAGAGTCTGAAAAGGTAGAGAGATCTACACTGGTGACTCAGGAGAAACTTCAGCTTTCAAAAACAAATCCAATTAGGCTGGAAGATGTGTGGATCAGGCCAGCATTTGGTGGAAGAGGATGAAAGATGAATAGAACTCTGGAGGCCTACCATAATGGATTTCAGTATTCAACCATGAGAGCAAAAGAGGGAGCTGATATCAAGTATCAAAACATTAAACATGCATTCTTCCAGCCAGTGGATAAGGAGATGATTACTTTGCTTCATTTTCATTTGCATAACCATGTCATGGCGTGGGAACCAAGAAGACCAAGGATGTCTCGTTTTATGTGGAGGTAATGGATGTGGTACAAACTTTAGGAGGGGAGATATTGATGTCTACCAAGAGGCATAAAGTCAGATGAATTAAGTTCACCTACATGTTTGCCAAAGTTTACTTCCAATTTTATGACTATTTTTCTTAACTGTCAGAGTTTACCTACAAATTTGAAAAAAAATTCTAGTCATTTTGATGAGGATATATTCAGCCAATGTGTAAGCACCTTTTGTTTGTATCACAAGCATATGTGCATTGCAAGAATTTTAATTATCTATGGTCTACAACTATGTCATCTCACTTATTGGATATTTTATTTCAATGTTTTCTATGGCCTTCTCTATTTGAGGTAGCACCTGACAATCCTACCTCTTTTCCTTGGCTAAGAAGTGGATTTGAATTTGGAAATATTGCAATTTAAAGCTAGCTATGGTTTAAGGAAAGCTATTCTATCTTTGTTGTTGACACCCTCAATCTTCAATAAGGACTTAGATGCATGGACTGAAATGCAAGCTTTCAAAGGGTATGTGCAGGATCATGATGGGCCAAAAAGTGGCGATATGTAAGTGATATGATGGCCCATGTGGCTAACCATTATTTTTTTACCCAAAATTGATGAAATGAAAAGGGTTTTTAAAGGAGATTCTTAGCTTTCCACCAATATAAATTATGCTTTACTTTGAATTTAATAAATAATTATTATTCATTTTCTATTTGAATTATAACTAAAATCTTCATTGATAGGCTGATTGAAAAAAATCTATATCTTTCAAAGGGTATCACATTTTTTTAATCTGAAATATGTGTCACATTCTATGCTTCACATACTATAATATTAAAAAAAAAAATGAATTTCATGAAGTTTTGACCAAGTTAAGATGGTCAGACATACGAGTTTTTATATTTTTGAAAAGTTGTCATAAAAAAATCATAATTAATTATTTACTTTGAAAAAAATTACAAAAAAATATGCATCACATCGGGACATGAGTCTTCTACTTATATCTAAAATCTTATAAAAAAATATTATCATTTTATTGTGGTTAGGGTGGTTAGACAGACACCTACTTCTTATTTCTTCCCTGAAATTTAAGTACTATTGTATTGAAATTTTAAATTTTCACCAAATATATTTTTTAAAAATAAAAATAAACCTAGTAGTTTTGAAACTACATTCAATTTGCAACATATTCTATTCTTACATATTTTTGAAATAATATAGTTAACTTATTCAATTTTTTATGTCAAGTTGCCTAACTCTGATTTTTCTAAATTTTATTGCCACTTAAGGGCCTGTTTTTTCCATGATGATCCTGCACATGCCCCAAACTTAGATTTCAATGTGCATAATTTGATTGATTATGATTTTCACAGGAAGTTATCTTTACATGACTATTTTGGATTGTCAATACGTGTAATAGTGATTGCATCCTTATCAAGTTTGGCTACCCTTATTCAAAATGCCTTGGTCTATGGACTCAATACAAATTTGTGCATTTTTATTCTACATTTGTAACATGTAGGACATTTAAGGGGTACAACATATAGAAATTTAGTATTGTCATCCAAGGGAAACTTACAGATGGTGTATCAAGAACAACAACAAAAAAATTATTAGGGTTAATGCTTTCTTCCCCCATGCTGCTAATATTTTCCCCAAAATATGTTTTTTTATTATTTCAACGCATCTCAAAACTCAATGTATTGATTAAAATTTGTTACGCATTTCAGTTGTTTATGCAAATGATGCATATATATGTTAACTCTATTAGTGTTGTTACTTCGGTAGTTTGACTTCTATGACAACCAGCCATTAGGCCATTATGTGCAGGAGCACATTTGTGTTTTTAGTTAGCTTTTTTCGATAGCTCTACTAGGTGTTCAGGACATTCCATTTATCTTTTGAATGTTAAGAATTCAGAGTTTCAAGGATTTTTCAAGAGAGTAAGAGAGCTATGGGAGCAGCCTCATCTAAAATATTTTGAACTAGAGTTTGATATACCAATTAGAGAGCTTGGTTTTAATGGAGTTCATTTCAAAGCCTCTTCTTTTATTATTCCTACAGTAAACTGTTTGGTGGAATTGGTGGAATTACCTTTCTTAGTAATCGCTATTAGTGAGATTGATAATTGTTAACCTTGAGAGAGTAGGACTTGGGTAAAAGGCATTTGATATGGCTATTGTTTTCAAATAATTCAAGCGAGATGTACTCTCCATGTACGCCATTCCTCAATCTTTACTTGATGGCATCAAGGAATGGTTGAACTCCATGGATATAAATTATTGTGAAAGAATAATGAACTTGAACTGGTGGCCAATTTTGAAGACTATTACTGATGATCCAGATAAATTTATTGAAGATGGTGGTTGGTAATTTTTGAATATGGAAGCTAGTAATTATGATTCTGATAATTCAGAAGAGTCAAATCAAGGATACGAACCCTCTGATGTAGAAGAGGAATCATAATTAGATGAGAAAGGTTCAGAAGATGAATCTCTTGTGGATTCAGAGGAGGAAAAATAAGAAGAATATTCTAAAGAGGAGGAAGGTAAAACATGGGATGAATTAGAAGTTGAAGCTAGAAATGTAGATAAGGAAAAAGGAGATGAGTCTGACAGTGAAGATCAGGAAAGGCGGCAACGAAAGGTAAAAGCTATAGGGAAGTCTCAAACACCTGATATTAGAGATTCAAGAGGAATTCCTACCAAGAGGCATAAATTCAGATGAATTGAGTTCATCTACATCCTTCTACTATTTATTCATGCACATAAATGCTCATCTTGTAATAATAAGATTTGAGCTTTATTTACTCATCGTGCGCATCAATAAACAACTCAACACAAGAGATACAAATTGACATATTAACACAATAATATCCAACTAATTTATTGAAACTCAACTATTGATACCTTTTTCTCCATCTAGATTAAAAAATTGTTCCACTTTTTATTTTGTAACACATTCTTTTCAAATTGCTTTGGATAGCGGCCATATTTATCCTCCTGTCAAAACATGACACATGGACTAGTTAAACTAATTAATATGCAATCATTTACTTTTTCCAAGGAAATATAAAATATATATATCATTTAACATATTAAATATACTTACAAATGTACATATCAAGGCTTGTAAACCTTTCTGGCCACTGCAATGCGTGGCACGAAGTTTCTCAAGCCTAGCCTTGGAGGCCTTGTCCTAAAACATATACTAATTCAATTTAACTATGCACAAATAAAATTTAAATGTCGTTTAATAAATTTGATATAATCTTATGAGAAAATTCAAATATCTGCGTACTCTCCTCATCGGACTTCCTCTGTGCATCAGAATTCTCATATGCTTTTAGAATCTCTTTCCATACTTTCACACTTACATCAATTGGCCTTCTTTTCTTCCTTAGCTCAAGAGGGATTTTTTTTATCTTCTTCGTTTGATTGCACAAAAATCTCTTATAGTTTTGAGACATTTATAGCTTTATCTTCTTTATAGACCAACCTATGCCAAATTTAGTCTCCATGTCATGGATAACTTCTTTTTTCAGTTGCATGGGTATCTATGAGAATGAAAAATGTATATGGTCTTTGAACTGTTGAAGGCATGATTCCTTCAACCTATTCACAAATTTTTTCCTAGCATTCATCATTCGGACTTCCCCTGAAACCACCTCGTATTCTATCTTCGTATTGTATCTACCAATGCAAGATTGATAACATGGCATGGTGGAAGAAGTTTGTGTCCCAGGAGTGTCTAGGACATTGGAAGTCTCTCTTCCCTGTTCCACATTCTTAGAGTTTGCCGTCACTGATTTCCTCCTAGATATTTTGCTCAATCCTGGACTGGTTGGGGAATCAATTGATTCCCTTTCAGACAATTGATTTGTTTGCAATGTTTGAGGGGAATTACTAGATTGTTTTTCTATGTATCTAGCAAGTGTTGTCCAGTCCACATTAACCAATTTTTTCACTGCCTCTACCCCAATATGGAATCCAATTCCTCTTTATCTTTGTCAGTCTCATGTCCCTATAAATATATTTAAATTATATTTCTTCTTTTAAATTTAGAAATAAAAAACTTAAAAACTACAATTCCTCTTTATCTTTGTCAGTCTCATGTCCCTATATATATATATATATATATTTAAATTATATTTCTTATTTTAAATTTAGAAATTAAAAAGTAAAAAGTAAAATTCAAAGAAACAATGAAAAATTTTACAAATCTATAAATTGACAATGAATTACCTCATTGTGTCCATATTTTGCTGGCAATGCTTGCTTCCTTCTATTGCTTGACATTTTGAGGTGACCTAGGGAAAATTATTTTCATCTAGTCTGTGGAGGCAAATGAAGTACACACTGCCAGGTATGAAAGTTTTTGTCCAATTTGTGGTATGAAAGTTTTGTTTTGTGGGCAGATATGTTTGTTGGGTTTTCTTAGTGTTGATAACCTAGGGAAAATATGTTCATTGGGTTTATGTAGTGTTGATAACCTTATCATGAAAACTCTTTCATAATGAAATCTTGCACGAATTTTTCATGGCATCGGTGACTATGGCATGACTGGGAAAAACCAAGTGGTATATGTGTTTATATTCAGCAGTTGCTCAGCAGTGACTGGCCCAATTCCTAGATTTTCCAAGTAGTTCATTATTTACTTGATACCTAGGTTAGGGAAAGAATATGGAGGCATCCTGGCTTCGTGCTATAATATTTTGAACCAAAGCTCAAATGGGTAGGGTAAAAAAATTTGCTGGTTTCTCAAAGGTTTTATAATTTATAATGATGGGACAATTTAGAGGTTGCCTAGACAGGTTAGGCCATGAACCAATAAACAATCACAAATTCAAATGCAATACAAAGAGCAATAAAAAATCACAAATTCAACCAAGAAAAAAAAAATTAACCTTACCTTTGGTGTTGCAAACTAAATCTAATTTCTCATTAGTTGCTAGTAGCAGCCTGCTCTCTTCCTTTGCGCAACGTTTTTCCCTTTTTTTGTCTTTTGATTTCTTCCTTCACACGAGAAATTTTTAAATTTTCGATTTTGATTCAGTAGTCGGCAATTTAGTCGATGTTAGTTAACACAAACTTTAGCACTGACTTTGGGAAGTTAATGTAATCTATTTGGGGTGCCTAATGCAGTGCCAAGTGCACCTAATTACGTGCCTATCATTGTTGTATAGTGACTATTTTCATTATTGTGTATCATAGGATCTAGAGTGTTGGAAATAATTCCAACTCCTGCCTTTTTTTTGTGACCGCCACTGTCTTGTGGCTCCTTCATCAGCTCGGTGTGGTAGAGCATTTTTTACCACTATCCCTCAAGGTGCTTCATCCTTCTCGGTGGTAGTGCGGTGAAATATTTTGTGGTAGCACGTGAGTATTCCTTCTGTTTGATGCGGTGTTGTGGTGACTCCCATAAGTCTTCTACCAAAGGCGTATGGTAGTGCGGTGACCACCACTATCTTGTAGCTTCTTCATCAGCTCGATATGGTAGAGCGGTTTTTACTGCAGTCCTGCAAGTTGCTTCTTCCTTCTCAGCGATAGTGCAGTGAAACCTTTTGTGGCAGCATTTTTATTCATAGAGGAGGCCATAGAGAGAGGACGTGGATGACGTAGAAATACTAAATCACTGAGAGCAAAGTGGGTGGAAATAGATGATACAATGGAATCTACATATACAATAGAGTTAAGAAGATAACACAACCTCAACCAAAGGAGGAAGGTGTTTATGAATTCACAAATGCTACAACATAGAGGAGATATCAATATGTCAAATATATGAATAAAGTGAGGTTTTGTGTTGAATAGCATACTCGTTGAAATGATATAATTGGTGTACTAAAAATTATTTACTATGTTGTGTATTATAGGGGCAAGATGAGGCCATGGCAATAAATCGTGTCACATCAAATGAGGACACAACAGATGAAGCGGGACATCAGGTACTCAAATTTTGACTTGACTTAGGAAAAAATGATCTTATGGAATTTTGTGATACCTCCATCTTTTTTCATAGTATTATTGAAATTTATAATGTATTATCCAATCTTGACATAAATTAATGCATGTTGTTCATTATTTTAGATGGAGATTGGAGCAAATGCAAAGCCTGAGCTTTCAACTAGCAAAAGAAGAAGATATGTACGTGGATGTGGACCTAAAAAATTTAAATCTCGTAGATGATAGTGGTTGGAAGAGGATATGACAATGGATATTGCAAACACAACAAATGATTGCACTGAAGAAGAGGTAGGTCAAGACTATAGTACATGGGATGAATGCTTTGAGAAAATTGTTGTTTGTGAATGCTTTGTATGTAACACCCCTCCATTTTGCTTTCAGGATTGGACAGTGTGTCCTTGTTTTGCGTTGATTTATGTTTCTAGATATTCAGATACTTTATCTTGCGTGTGTATTTGGTTGCTATTCATTGAGCGATATACTATATTATGTGATGTGATTTGATTTATCTAACACTTTAGTTTACATTCTTTAATTGGTGTAAAGATGTTAGTTGATATAGCATGTAATTGCTTATGAGATTATTGGAATTATGATGGGAGTGTCAGTTTTGATGAGTGTATGGGTGAAGGGGACGTGTTCACATCACTCGCTTGCGAGTGCCCTGTGAATCCGTGATTTCTTCTTCACGATGTGTATTATATAGTGGATATACTATATGATGTTGTTTATTTGATTTTCAGGTTTGTAGGTACATGGCATCGACTCCACATGGTTTCACAGGTTTGAGCGTGTCGATCCAATGGTTAAGTTGAACAGGAGATAGTAGTTAGGTAACATGTGTCAAGTCTATGCCCTAGCCTTAGTGTGTCATCAATTTCGTTTGTTGAGTCATAGTTTACATTATTTTTAATGTTATGTGATTCTATAAGGTGCGTGTTTATTAAATTAATTTTTAGAATGATTGCATTGATAAAATGTGGTGATTATTTAATATTAAATTAAAATCATGCTTAGAAGTTATATTTAAAGTTATTAATAAAGTTTAATTTAAATAAATTAGGTTTATTTAATTAATTAAATTTAATCTCAAAAGGGTTGAATTTAGTTATTAAATAATTAAAATTAATTAATTAAGTTTTATTTGGTTAAATTAAATAAAAGCAAAAATTGAAAGATATTTGAAATTGCATTTTAAATTGAAAGTGTGTTTTCGAAAATGGGAAATTAAATTAATATGTAATATTCAATTTTGCATGCAAAATTAGATTTTGGTTATTTAAGATATTTTTGATTGAGGACTGAAGTGCATGTTTAATTAAGAAGGAGAGTTGATTGAAAATTCATTCATTCACTCAAGAAGAGGTTTTTGGGAAGAGAAGTTTTTCTAGAAAGCAAAGAAGAATTCTTTGGAAAATTTGCACAGAAAAGGGTTTGAAGGAAGTTTTGATTGTAGAATTGATTTGAAGGAAGTTTGTTTGCATTGGTTGAGTTTTGGATTGGATTCATTGCATGATTGAAGAAAATTCAGGAGATCTTTGGAGGAGGCTTGCATCAGAAAATAATCTTTTTCTGTAGCTTCATAATCCAGGTTTTGTTCTGTGTTTTTCTTGTTCTTGTTTGTTCAAAACAAATATATATTGTTTAAGAAATCTGTTTGTTGAATTCATTGGGAATTAGGATTTGTTAATAGAAATTGGATTTAAATTATTCTAAAATTTGGGGAAGATTGTATAGATTTATTGTAGGATTTGATTCAGTAAATGGGGAAATTGTAGAATCATTGTTAAATTTAAACCTTAGATGGTGCATCAAAAATTTAGATGTTGTAAGAAGATTATACCCATATAGGAAACAATCAGATCTGGTTTTGAAAACAAACCCTCTTAGAAAACTTTCAATGGAAAAATCAAGATCCATTTAATTTTCCTACTTTTAATTATTTGAAAATTGAAGGAATGGTTTAAAAGAAATTAAATTTAAACCTCTTGAATTTAGGATGATATTCTGGAAAAATTTAATTGATTTCCTATTACTGGTTTTTTTTAATTATTTTTCTCAATTTTACCAATAATTTAAATTCTGTGTGTGTATATATATATATATATAATTTAATTGTTATGGGAATTATTTATTGTTTTGGAAAAAGTTTCCGTTGGCAAAATTTCATTTCGGTTTAATTCGCGTTAATGGCAAATTTTGTATTTTGTGCCTATTTAAAAAAAATAAAAAAATCTGAAATCTATTTTAAAACAAACTAGGTTATTTTTATTCATTGGTGGGGGAGGTTTCGAATTCCCCACCGTACCTTCATATGGGTAGGACGCACTGTCAATGGGGAGTGCAGCCTCCCCAAGGTTTATCGGCCGTTGTACATTGTACAGTTGGCGGTAACGGCGTAGGGTAGTGGCAGGGGTACCAGCGGTACCATTTGTCAGACAGTGTATCGTCCGGTTACTGTCACAATTTTTATTGCAAATAAAAGTTCAAAATTTAGATTTTGTTTTTATATTATTTTTTTTATATATGGTATTCTTTTATGTAGATATAAATTGTGTACTTTTTATATTAAATATTAATATCTAATATTTAATATAAATATATTTTTATATTGGGAAATTAGTGTTTGACTATGAATTTTATACAAAATTGATTAATATTACAATCTGGTAATTTTTAGAAAACCAGAAGTTTAATAAACAATGTTTAATGCAAGTTTACTTTTAAACATAGTTTAGTATATAAATAAAATATACGTAATTAAATATATAAGGAATGCTGCTTATATATTTAAGTATTTATATTTTTAATATTCTGTTTTAGACATATGTTGCATGTAAAGTTTTTAGACAACAATTTAAACTGAAATAAATAATGTGCATGGTTAGATAAGGTTGAGAAAAGATATTTATTTTAATGGAAGAGATTATTGTGTTTTAATAAAAAATTTAGAAGAATATTATTTTAATTTCTGTGAGATGCATTAAATAGGGAAATGGATTTAAGATATCCGAAATTAGCGTGTTTCCTTTCCTTTGCCCATTGTTGTTATATTTTCCTTATGTTCGTGATTTGGGAAAAAGGGTTGTATGATTCTTTGAGCTAACCCTATTATCGTGCCTTTGATTTTGTCAATGTTACCTATTGATTGAAGATGGATTTAGGAAATCCAAATATTATATTTGAATTATGACTTGAAGCCTTTTGGTAGCTTTGTTGTTAGGTTGCATTGTGGGATATGGGATTAAGAGTTAGTCCAAAATTGTAAGTCTTCCAGAAGATCTTAGAGGATGAGGGTTTTCGATTCTTTATGACAACCAGTTGTTTTTCCCTTGGGTAGTGCATGGTGTCTTTTCGGTAATTTACCCGATTTCCACGAACGGGGATGTTTTGTACCTCCTGTGAAAGGAGTGGACTATGTGTTTTGTTGCCTCCAAGATGTTTGGAGTGAGTTATATTATTTGTTTCCTCCTTGAGTTGGAGTGGTTATGATACCTAAGTTGTATGCACTTGTGATTCCCTTGGTGATTAGTTTGTTTGGGTGTGTGTTGTCGAATAGAAGAGTGGCTTTTGGTAGGTGCCAGAGCCCCAAGAGGTAAACTGGGCAACCTTTAGAAGTGAGTTAATCAAGTGATAATTAAATTAATGTACTTAGATGATTAGGATGAATTCACACTAATCAAGATAATTTTTCCTCACTCATAGACACAAGGGATCGTTTAGACTTGGGATGAGTGGGAAGGCTTGGAATGGCAAGGTCATCTATCTTGTCTATACGAAAGGTATTTGATTCCACATGAGTGAGTATGGGGGTTGGGGTTCGGTTGAGGTCACCAGGATTACTGGAGCCTATGAAGAATGCCCAAAGGAGATCTCATGACTAACTGTGGATGACACTCTGTCTAGGACAATAGTTGTTAATTGTTTTATGTGTATGGTTCTCTAAACATACTTAATCTATTTTGTGTTTGGAAGCAATGTGACCTATGTCAGTGATGTGAGAGTTGTACTTGTATTGTACTTGTTGGACTTATATTGTGCATGTGATTGGCTGAGTCAGTATGTGTCAGAATGAGTCTGCCTTTAGTTAGAGGTAGTAGATTCTTTGTCCTTGTTGCGTTGTTACTATCTCCTAGCATGGGGGGTGGGCCTTCGGGTACCACTTGGTTGGATGGAACATGCACCATACACCGTTGGGTCCCCATCTATCTTCAGTACTTGGTGGCGAGACATCCAGATGGACAACTAGCGGTTCTTATTATATTTTCTTGCATTGTAATATTTCTATTTGTATAAGTTATTTTACCCCTCTTATGTTTATGAGATGGAATTCTGTAATTGCTACATATTTGTACTATTGCCTCATTTTGGGAATGAGTGATGTAACTATTTAATTAAAATGATTATGAAACTGTATCTTGAATGTTTATCTTATTATGTTATATTGTATGATGCTTATTTCATAAAGTTATTTATTGGTATGGTTATATGTAATATGTATGTGTGAGTTTAAGTATTCCTAACCTTGTAGCCTTAGAGGTTGTTGTTAATTAGTAAGTGAATGTGTATGTTAATTGCACTTTAAAAAAAAATTGGTTCGCTTAAGTCGTTAATTACAACTTCCTTTAGGGTTACTTGGCGGGGCATTACACTGTATGTCATGGAAAGAAACAATTCAAATGAGAAATTGTACAAAGACATTACAGATATGATGAGATTCTATTTGGTAGTATGCCTCATACAATTGATTAAAACAAAAGAATAATAAACGAGTGTGGACTGATGTTTTATAAACTATGTTGTCAAAATTGTGTTTTATTTAAATTATTGTATAAAAAAGGTAGTCTATAAAATAATGTTCCATTATTCAATTGATGTATATATGTTCATACAATTTTTATTTTTATTTTTTAAGGCATATTTTACTATATTTATTTGAAATTGATACATTTATGATTTATCCAATTGTTGCAAATTTCGGCCGACTCCAAAGCAATGAAACACAGAGGAAAAATGGCCAAGAAAATTCAAAGATGAATCCCGTAGTATCAAGTTTGGTCTTGCAATTGATGGAGTGTGCCCATTCTCTTTCTTGAGCTCAAATTATAGTGTTTGGTGAGTCAGATTGATAGTATATAATATTCCCCCATGGATGAGTGTTAGAAAAGAGCACCTTATGTTGACTCTCATTGTTCCAGGAAAACATCAAGTTAAAAACATGGATGTTTATCTTGTGCCTTTTATTGATGAGATGCAAATGCTATGGAAAGGCATAAGAATGTATGGCATATCACATCCTCCATCAAATAGGTCCTTCATGTTGTATGGTGTGCCATGTTGGACTATTCATCATTTCCTAGGACTTGGTGTTTGTTCTGGTAAGATAAAATATTTACGTATTTACACTCATAACTTATTTTCATCCCAACTTTCATACTTAGTTTTATACTATTTTTCTGATGTTATTAAAATTACTTATTGAATTGCAGGGCTTCAAACAAAGGGGATAATTGCATGTCCAAGATGTGCAAAACAATTTCAAGGGTGGTATTCTAAAGATCTACATAAATTTATATATGCAAACAACAAGGTTTTTCTACCACTAGATCATAGGTTTAGAAATTGCCTGAAGAATCAATTTGATGGAAAAAAATTAAAATAGAGGCCCTCCCATGATTATGGGTCCAGGTGATTGGCTTAAGAAGTATGAAGGTGCTGAATTGAAAGCTTGAGAGAATTGTTTTGATCGGGGTTATTCAATTGAAGAACTAGAACAAGTTGTAGTTAATATGCTAGAAGGAATGAAAAGGAAATCCATATTTTATGAGCTCCCTTACTAGAAGGATCTATTAATATCTCACCTATTAGATCCTATGCACATATTTAAAAATGTCCTAGATTCTATATTTTGACATATATCAAGCAAAGAGAAGGACACCTTGTCTTTGAGGATAGATATTTCTCTTTCGCGTACCAAATTTGATAAAAAACATTTGTGGCCAAATAGAGAAAATGAAACATATGCAGAAGCTCCATGGATTTTGAAAAAAAAAAGAGCTAGACCAACTAAAAAATGTTATCCATTCAATAAAGACACCTACTGGCTATGGGTCATCATTGGTTAAAGCTTTTACAGTTGATGGACATATCATAGGATTTAAAACACATTATTTTCATAATTTTTAAATGAAGGTATTATATATCAGCATTTAACATTTACTGGTAACATTGACTAGGCAATAAATTTATTTTCATATTTTGTTGTGTGAGAAAAAATAACTAATGACCTTTTAATAAATTTGTTTGATAGCATATCATTCCATTCGCAATTAGGGGGAATACATGTCTTACAATTGAATTAAGGAATGTCATAAGTCGATTGTTAGCATTTACAAGGTATGTGATTATATGAAATGTTCATGTGTGAGAGACATGGAGATATTATATTATATTTTAATTTATGACTAAAGGTTCATACTAATTTACTTTTCTTATATTACGTGGGTGACCTCCAATGAGATCCATGAATCTGAAGTGCCAAAGTGGAAGAAGGAAATTGCAGAAATTGTCTGTGTATTTGAGAAGGAGCTCCCTACAAGTTTCATAGATCTACAATTCCATTCACTTATACACGTAGTCGATGGCATTGAATTGGTGGTTGTCGTATCAATGAGGTGGATTTTTTTCTTTGAGAGGTATATGAAAACTCTTAAAAGATATATGTCCAACAAAAGGCACATCCAGAGGGTTGTATGGCTGAAGGGTATGTATTGAATGAAGCATTTTTCTTCCTGTGTGAATTCCTTGGTAGGGATTTTGAAGATGGCCCACACATCTGGGATGAAGAACGAACATCAGATATTATTGATGGAGAAAAACTACAATCTAATGGTGTTGAAATAGAAATTAGTAAGTAAATTCATGATCAGTTTCATTGTTTTTTTGGCAATCATTAATTTACTCTATGATTTATTTGTCAAATTAATATAATGAAATTTGGAGTTTGAAATAAATATGTTGACATGTAATAGGTGTAGACGACAGTTCTATAGTCAACAAGTTCATTATGCACCACATGGACTTTATGAACAAATAGATTGATTTGTATGATAAAAAGAGAGAAGAAGTGTTAGAAGCAAGGAGATAGTTTAAGAGATCGAACCCAAGGAATACTCTACTTCCCACTCATCTACTTGGGGAATGGGGCAAATATTGCACACTAGAATGGGTTACTGAACAAATTCAAAATCAAATAGAAGATGCAGGTACAGATTCAAACATAACAGAAGATGAAATCAACATGTCTAGAGGATGTGAAAGAAAGGTATAGATGGAATTTTACAAAATTGTGTTTCATTACAGTTTTGACAATATTAACTATTTTAACATTTTTCATTATATTTGTTTTCACTGAAATAAATGGTCTTTCATAGGTGAGGAAATATCTAGCAATGTAGGCATATGGTCGACATTATCGTGTAGAAAGTGTAGACATAAAGAGATGATCCTTTGATTGTGGCATCATGGTTGACTTCAAGAAATCCAGTCAATCAAGCTCAAAAGATAAGAATATAATTGAAGGGAATCTACAATATGTTGGGAAAATACAAGAATTTATTGAGTTGGATTACCGCTCTTTAAAATGTTGTATTTTTAAGTGTAGATGGTATGAAGCATTTGAGAGGGCATGAAGACATGATACCCATAGTGGATTGTTTTCTATAGATTCCTCATCGTTCCTACCGAAGGATAAGGAGCCTTATGTTCTACCAATTCATTGTGAGCGGGTATTTCTTTAACTCAAACAAGAAGCAGTAGTGATCATTAATCTATTAATTCATATCTTATTGTGAATATATACATGTGTTTTATTAATCAATAAAAAATTTATAACATATGTCTAATATTTGTATGTCATTCATGTGCAAGTATTTTTCTATGAAGATATTTTGGACCCGAAATGGATATTTGTCATACATTATGATCCAATATTAAGGCATGTATTTGATGATGCATTAGTGGATACTGAGAAAAATAATGTTGGCCAACAAAATGAGAGAGAGGAATTAGAGAACATCGAAGAAATTGACATCCATGATGATGTTGAAGATGGTTATGTTCAGGCACAAGAAGACAACAATCCAGAGTTAGATGATGTTATGGAAGACAACAATATGGATTGTATAGAAAATGATTATCCAAATACATCTAGTAACAATATAGATGGTCTACAATCAGATTTCAATGATGATGAAGATGATGTAGGTCAAGATGAGGATGATGATAATATTAAATACTTGAAAGAACATATGAACATTGACAATGATACACTGGATGACATTCTAGCAGACAATAATGTTAATGACCAAGAATTCTAAATTTTTAGAATTATTTGCAATCCATGTTTAAAAAACGATGATTCTTATGGCCTAAACTTTGAAATGCTTTAGTAATATTATGTTGTACTTGGAAAATTAAAAACCTATTTTATTCTCCTAGAAATCTTTTTTATTTTCCATTATAATTCTAGACCAAACAACATTTGTGGGGATGGCCTTTTACACCAATCTTAATTTGTATGAAGTTCACGAACCTGTTGTCAAGCAGTAAATCCCTTTCGTAGATAGGAAATGTAAAGGCTCCATTTAAGAAAAGATAAGTAGTCTCTTTCTAAGGGTAATCCACATGCAAAAAGTAAAAAGCACATTAAAAAACAATTGTACAATAGAAAATCATATTCAATAAGTTATGTCTTATTTTACTTACACACTTATCTGAAAGACATAGGGTATTCACCATACATTTTATAACACCCAAATTCGTGCAAACCCCAAAGGATAACCAATTACCACACAATTTTTTTTTTGAAAGTAGAACAATACATAAGATGAACATGAACTTAGATTACATATAAGGCAATTATATGATTACAAATAACATTACGTCCTCTGGGGTACACATGATGACATCACAAAATCCTAAACTAATACCATAATGATAACGAATATATCAAGATTACATAAAGATAACATACAACCATCCATGATCAAAAGGAATGAAAAGATATATACAACATTTTATTACATTTCAATTCATAGTTCCAAATAACAGTAGTGGAGTATATTTCCATAGATACAACACATTAGGTAAAGACTACCACAAAAGGTTTACGAAGGTAAAATAATACATTATAGCCATTTCAGAAGTACATTACATCCCTTCAGGAGTACATTACATCACTTCAAGAGTACATGTGCATCTTGTCAAGGAGAGGAAAAGATACATCAAATACAAGAATGTTACATAAATGAACATTGTACAATAGAACTAAGGTGGAGTTCTAGATTAGCTGCATCGACACATTCTCAGACTAGGGACCCAATGGGGTGCATAGCACATTCCACCCAACCACGTGGACCTGAAGGACCACCCCCCATGCTAGGATTTGACAAGAAAGATCCCCATTCCTTAACCAAAACAGTCAAACGAACCAATTGCAAACTGGACTCCACAACAAGGATAACAACAATATAAGATAACAACCCATAACATTTCCATCACATAGCCACAACAAAATAATGAAAATTCCAACAAAACCAAATGCCAAAATTATAGATCAACACTAAATAACCATAAGAGGTGCCAACAACACTAGGATCCCAAAGCCTTCAAATAAAAAACCAATATCAACCAACAATAAATATCAAAGGCACCTTTCGTTAACATCAATCAAGTTGCCATGAGACATGTGTGCAACACTAAAAGATAGAACTTGGAGGCTTCGACAAAAACACCAAGAACCAATTGCCTCAAGAACATCAACAATTCAAACAACACTCCCAAAGGCAACCAAACAAGGGAAAATAAATAGGTACTATGGGAGAGTGTCATCGCACGGTCTTATCATGGGTTATCCTGACTGCCTCTCACTAGGTGCCGACCCCCATCTATGGTTATCTTGACTGCCTCTCACTAGGCATCGACCCCATAGGGTGACACGTGCAGGACCACTAGCCTCTCATGAGGACGAGGTAGTGATCTTGCCAACCATGGCCTTCTCAGCCCATCCTTAGTCTTTGAAAGCACTAACGATGTGGACGAGGTATCTTACTATCTTAATTAATGTGTTAGTACCCAAATCCACTAGTTTATTTTATTAGGTTTTCACTTGTTTAACCAACTCTTTCATGGGTTATCCTGACAGCCCCTTTGTGCGCCAGCCCCCATGAAGAGCCACCCTCCCCAATAGATTTCAAAATAAGACTCACAACCACTAGAGGTGTACCAAACATAAAATCCATAAATGAATGCACGTGTGAAGCATGAACCATATCACTCAAAGCCACATCAAATTCAACAACATGGTACAAGGTAACACCCACAAGAACTCAAAATCAGAAATAAGATCAATGAATTACAAAGTTCCAACCGTAGAAAATCAATACAATTCAAGTTTCTGCTTTGCCTCTGGAAGCCTAAAATACCGAAAATCCATAATTTCCCACAAAAGGTAATTCAACATTTCAAGTTCCCAATCATCTCAAAATATGACTAAGAGAAATTCATTGTATAAAGTCTTCTCAATCAGAAATAACACAAAATGACTAAACAAATTTTATAATCACAAAATGATAAGTGTAGAATAATAGTAGCAACATCTTTATGAAATATTGAACTCAAATAAGGCTAATATAAATAAGTACAATATCAATAGTAAATTCATCAAATAGGGCATCCAAAGGAGACCTCAATTTTCTCCCACATGATACCCTAACAACTAACATTTTAGATCAAACCCACTTAGACCCATAAACACAACAAAATTAGAAGCCAACACTTTTTAAAAAAAAAAGGTTATCATCTTTATGCAAGATCGAACACAATAATCTAATAGCAGAGCCAAATGACAGAACATCGAAGATAGACACAACAGAAAATCAAACAAGCAATATCAATTCACCCAAAATCTCAAACTAAAGATTACGAATGAGCTCAACCTTATAATACGTTATTTACTTGATCAAAATTAAAAGATTAGAATTCAAGAAAACTCTAATTACTTACCAACTATTAGATCTCATGGAACATCTTGCTAGAATAATTCGTTAAATCCTTACTTTTCCATGAGGTCTTAATATCATTAAATAAAAACTTGTTTATGTGACCATAAGGAGTCAATCTTTTACAACCCTTTTACAAAAGAATATTTATATTTGACAAATAATAACATTCCACTAATTTACTATCTCTATTGATCCAATAATATTAATCATTTTCCAAATAGAATTAATTCTATTTAAATTATTTTTGCTAACTAAATTAAAAGAGTCATTAATAAATTAATACAATTTAACATCTTACTAACTTAATTGATAAAATTATTAATGAAATTACTTAATATTACTCATATTAGTAACTTTATAATTATTTTTGTTGCTTTAAAAAAAGAGGTTACTAAAGGAGTTAGTTTTCATTTTAGACTCCCTTAAAATAATTTAACTTCTTGAAGGAAATTAGTATTTCCAAATTTACCTATTCAATTTAACTTCTTAAAGTAAATCAATATTTGTTTTAAATTTAACTTCTCGTAAAAAAATAATAATGAATATTGTTTTCCTTATAAATTAGTATTTTCAAATTTACCTATTCACTTTAACTTCTTAAAGTAAATCCATATTTTTAAATTTAACCTCTCAGTAAAAATAATAATGAATATTGATTTCTTTACATCTTAATTACCACTGTTTTTTGAGGTATTTAACTTACTTCAGAATTAATATCCTTTTAAATTATATTCTATTTTGAAAGCATTATCTCCTAAATTTTATATTTTCTTTTTAACTTAACTTAATTAACTAATTCTCTTAAAGGATATTTACTTGAATATTAAATAAAAAGACTAAATTTACTCATATTTTCTAAAAATGCAACTCTTTAATTTTAATCCATAAAATAATTATATTTAACCGAATTAATTAAACAACCCTAGGTTTAAAACTAACAAAATACTTATTTATAAAATACCACACATATACATATACGTACGGTTATTTTATATTAATTGAAACATCAATTTCACTTAAGCTAATAATCATTGTTTTAAAAACATCAATTTACTCAAAACACATAATCATATATATTTTATATTTATATAAATACACCAAATTTTAACCTAAACTACTATCTCAAACAACCAACATGCTTAAACCAGTTATAAGCAACTTTATATTCATATATATATTTTTATAAATGAACAGAGGGGATAATGTATGACTAAGTAACCATTTTAAATCTTATATGTTAAAACCTACTGTTGTGGTTAAAATAATTAGCACATAATAAAAATATAGCATAGTAAATGCCTAAATTTTCAATGAAATAATATTATACATCTATTTGTTTATAAATATATATCTATGTTTTAAAACAAATATAAAATTGAAGCTAAATGAAACCCCAAAGCAAAGACTATAAATATGTATTAAATTCTTTAGAAAAAGAAACAAAACCACAGGTGAACGCTAATACCTAGAAAATGAAGTTTGATGGTGGTGACGGAGTTGAGTCAATCTCACATTTGTAAAACAGATTCCTCCAAATTCCTCTCGGCTGTAAAATTCTTCTTAACTTTTACCAGAGCCCTCTGTAGAGTGAAAACTGATTTTCTCTTTTACAATTTCCTGAATGATCCTTTCACCCCATTCCCAAAAGAATTAAAGATGAGTTTTCTAAAGTTTTTCGATAACAACCAAAACAGGTGGCAAATTCCTAAATTCTTTTCCTCCACTCGCCAATTCACTTTTCACCTGTTTTACCACTTGGAGGGTAATCTTTACATCTAGAAAAATCCTCCACCTAACTCCACTAAGCTTTAATTTATGAATTTATTCATCTCGTGTAATACCCTCTCCATTTTGATTCTGTTCAAGTTGCTTTATGCTATGTTTGGCTGCAGTTACTTTGATACTGGATACATTTTGTTATGATGTTTTGATCATTACTATTGAGCGACAACTATTATTGTTGGATGTAGTTATCTGATTATTGTTTCATATGCATTATGGATTAATGATGTTGTAGAGTTAACATGAGATGTTATTGCGAGATTACTGGATTATGATGGAAGTGTCAGTTTCAATGAGTGTATTGGTGAAGAGGATGGTTTCGCATCACTCGGTTGCGAGCGCCCTACGAATCCGTAATTTCTTCTTCACGGTGTGTATTATATGCTGGATATATTGTATGATGTTGTTTACTTGGTTGCAGGATTGCAGGTACATGACATCGACTCCACCTGGTTTCACAGGTTTGAGCGTGTCGATCCAACGGTTAAGTTGAACGGGAGATAGTAGCTAGGTAACATGTGTCAAGTCTATACCCTAGCCTTAGTGTGTCATTAGTTGTGTGTGTCGAGTCATTGTCTATCTTGCTTTGATGTTATTTAATTCTGAAGCATTCTTGATTTGGAAATAGATATTTAAAATAATTGCATTTAAATCATGTTGATGGTTATTTAATTTAAATAATGCAATGTGGATAAAAGTTTATACTTAAATTAATTAATTATATTTAGTTTATTTAATTAATTAAATTTGATCCAAGAGGTTGAATTTAGTTATTAAATAATTAAATTAATTAATTAAACGTGATGCAAGAGAATGAAAGGAAATAAAAGAATTAGAATTAATTTTAGAATTTAATTCCAACGTGTGAGAATTAAATTAGAAATTGTAATTAAATATTTATTTGGGAAATTGGTTGCAACTTTGGAAATTAATTTATTATTTGAAATTGCATTTTAAATTGAAAGTGGGTTTTCCAAAAGTGAAATTGAAATTGAAATTGAAATATCTAATTTGCATATAATGTGAATTAGGGTTGTAAATATTGAAATTGAAACTGAAATTGAAATATCTAATTTGCATGTAATGTGAATTAGGGTTGAATTAGGTATTTTTGATTTATAAGAATATATGTTTTAATTTTAGGGCAGAAAGTTTTTTAGAAAAATACATTTTTATAGCAGGGAAGAAATTTTGAAAATTTGCACAAGGGTTTGAAGAAAGTTTGATTGTAGAATTGATTGAAGGAAAGATTGTTTGCATTTGTTTGGTTTTGGATTGGATTCATTGGAGGATTGAAGAAAATTCAGGAAATCTTTGGAGGAGGCTTGCATCAGAAATTCATCTCTTCCTGTAGCTTCTTGTACCAGGTTTTCCTCTTTGTGTTTTATTGTTCTTGATTGTTTTCTTTAAAATAGTAATGATTAAAGATTTGTTTGTTAAATCTATTTTAGAAAACAAATTTGATATTAGAAGAAAAGAATTAAACAAAGTTACAGCCTTTGCTTGTGAAAATTCTTGAGTGAAAATTGTGAAAACCTTAGTTGAATTTAAATTAATTGGGGAAATTGATTTTGTTGTTATTGAAATTAAACATAGAGATTGAACAATGCATTTAGAATGTTTTTAGAAAATGAAACTTTCTGTTTATTATCAAAAAATGGATTTTAAAATCTGCAGTATAGTTATATTTTCATGGTAAAATGGTCTGATTGCGTCGCCTATAACTTCACTTTTACAAAATGGGTTTTCAGGAAATTTAAAGGGTTTTGCATTTTAAAATTTTCTTACCCCTGTCCAAAAATCGTAAATACCCAGATCGTATTTTTTGAGTTATGCTTAAAACATGAGACTGCTATTAAGTTATTTTTCCCATGGCTGTTCTGAAAATAAAATAATAATAAATTGATATTTATAAATATTAATATTTTATGTATTATTATTATAATATAAAATATTATTTAATAATATTTTATATTATAATTTATAATACTAAAGTATTATATTTATTTATATTATTTTAAATAAAATTTGTATATTAGATTAGTGGAATTAAAATTATAAACATATGGGGAAATTATTGTTATTTTAAAATGGCTTGTTAAAGTTTAATTGAAAGAGTTAAATATTTGATTTAAAGAATGCAATATATTATTGAATAGAGATTTAAAATTGGATTGATTAGTGTATATGGAAAATGGATAGAGAAACAATATGTTATTATATTAAAGTGATTGAATGTGTTGAATAGAAAATTGAATGAGATGTAAAATTTGGTTAGGAAATGGAAAGAGTTTACTTGCATGGATTTGTGTCGATTTAAAAGTAAATTAAGAAGTTGTTTTATTGATGAAGTAATCAATTATGTTATTTATTAATTTCTATTTAGATTAATTGAATCATTGTGATTGAATTATGAAAGAGATATGGATTTAGTATATCCAAAAGTAGTATATTCCTCATGCTTATCTTAAAGGATTTAATTCTTTGTATTCAGTAAAGGGAAGTAAGTTTAATTGTTTTAGATTTCCAATAATGAAAAGGGAAATAGGGGTTATGATTATTTTAGATGATCTACTTATCATGTATTTGACTTTGTCAACACTACCTATTGAATGAGTATGGATTTAGGAAATCCAAATATTAGATTTGATTGATGACTTGAATGCTTTTGTTGCTATGTCGTCAAGTTGCATTGTTGGTTTTGGGATTTAGTGTTAGTCCTAAATTAGAAGTCTTCCAGAAGAACTTAGAGGATAAGGGTTGTTGAATCTTTATGCCATCCAGTTGTTTTCCTTGGGTAGTGCATGTTCAGTTTTACCCGGTTTTCATGAACGGGGATGTTTGCACCTCCTTGGTTTAGGAGCGAATTATGGGATCTATGTCTCCTTGTATGGAGTGACCTTGTTATGTGGTTTCATCTTGTTGCCTCCTGTGAAAGGAGTGGACTATGTGTTATTGCCTCCAAGATGTTTGGAGTGGGATCTTTTGTACCTCCTATGAAAGGAGTGGACTATGTGTTTGTTGCCTCCAAGATGTATGGAGTGAGTTCTATTATTTGTATCCTCCTTGTGTTGGAGTGGATTATGATGCCTAGTTGGTATGCACTTGTGGTTCCCTTGGTGGATTGTTTGGGTGTGTGTTGTCGAATAGAAGAGTGGCTTCTGTTAGGCGCCAGAGCCCAAAGAGGTAAACTAGATAACCTTCAAGAGTGATTTAAACAAGTGATAATTAAAATAATGTACTTAGAAGATTAGGACTAACTTCACATTAATCAAGATAATTTAATCCTTACTCATAGACGCAAGGGCTTGTTTAGACTTGGGATGAGTGAGAAGGCCTGGAATGGCAAGATCAACTATCTAGTTCTTGTGAGAGGTAGTTGATTCCGCATGAGTGAGTATGAGTGCCGGGATTCGGTTGAGGCCACTAGGATTACTTGTGCCAGAGCCTATGAAGAATGCCTAGAGGAGATCTCATGACAAACTATGCGATGACACTCTATCTATGACAACTGTTGTTAATTATTTTATGTGTATGGTTATTTGAACATACTTGATCTACTTTATGTCTGGAAGCAATGTGACCTATGTCAGTGATGTTGAAGTTGTACTTATATTGTACTTGTATTGTAGTTGATTCATACTTGTATGGGGAATGAGTTGTATTTGTTAATTCATTTAGTTGGTTATAATAGTATGAGTCA
>CM021105.1:5892383-5919560 GCA_007115665.2 Sequoiadendron giganteum | reverse complement strand
TTCCTTTAGGGTTACTTGGCGGGGCATTACACTGTATGTCATGGAAAGAAACAATTCAAATGAGAAATTGTACAAAGACATTACAGATATGATGAGATTCTATTTGGTAGTATGCCTCATACAATTGATTAAAACAAAAGAATAATAAACGAGTGTGGACTGATGTTTTATAAACTATGTTGTCAAAATTGTGTTTTATTTAAATTATTGTATAAAAAAGGTAGTCTATAAAATAATGTTCCATTATTCAATTGATGTATATATGTTCATACAATTTTTATTTTTATTTTTTAAGGCATATTTTACTATATTTATTTGAAATTGATACATTTATGATTTATCCAATTGTTGCAAATTTCGGCCGACTCCAAAGCAATGAAACACAGAGGAAAAATGGCCAAGAAAATTCAAAGATGAATCCCGTAGTATCAAGTTTGGTCTTGCAATTGATGGAGTGTGCCCATTCTCTTTCTTGAGCTCAAATTATAGTGTTTGGTGAGTCAGATTGATAGTATATAATATTCCCCCATGGATGAGTGTTAGAAAAGAGCACCTTATGTTGACTCTCATTGTTCCAGGAAAACATCAAGTTAAAAACATGGATGTTTATCTTGTGCCTTTTATTGATGAGATGCAAATGCTATGGAAAGGCATAAGAATGTATGGCATATCACATCCTCCATCAAATAGGTCCTTCATGTTGTATGGTGTGCCATGTTGGACTATTCATCATTTCCTAGGACTTGGTGTTTGTTCTGGTAAGATAAAATATTTACGTATTTACACTCATAACTTATTTTCATCCCAACTTTCATACTTAGTTTTATACTATTTTTCTGATGTTATTAAAATTACTTATTGAATTGCAGGGCTTCAAACAAAGGGGATAATTGCATGTCCAAGATGTGCAAAACAATTTCAAGGGTGGTATTCTAAAGATCTACATAAATTTATATATGCAAACAACAAGGTTTTTCTACCACTAGATCATAGGTTTAGAAATTGCCTGAAGAATCAATTTGATGGAAAAAAATTAAAATAGAGGCCCTCCCATGATTATGGGTCCAGGTGATTGGCTTAAGAAGTATGAAGGTGCTGAATTGAAAGCTTGAGAGAATTGTTTTGATCGGGGTTATTCAATTGAAGAACTAGAACAAGTTGTAGTTAATATGCTAGAAGGAATGAAAAGGAAATCCATATTTTATGAGCTCCCTTACTAGAAGGATCTATTAATATCTCACCTATTAGATCCTATGCACATATTTAAAAATGTCCTAGATTCTATATTTTGACATATATCAAGCAAAGAGAAGGACACCTTGTCTTTGAGGATAGATATTTCTCTTTCGCGTACCAAATTTGATAAAAAACATTTGTGGCCAAATAGAGAAAATGAAACATATGCAGAAGCTCCATGGATTTTGAAAAAAAAAAGAGCTAGACCAACTAAAAAATGTTATCCATTCAATAAAGACACCTACTGGCTATGGGTCATCATTGGTTAAAGCTTTTACAGTTGATGGACATATCATAGGATTTAAAACACATTATTTTCATAATTTTTAAATGAAGGTATTATATATCAGCATTTAACATTTACTGGTAACATTGACTAGGCAATAAATTTATTTTCATATTTTGTTGTGTGAGAAAAAATAACTAATGACCTTTTAATAAATTTGTTTGATAGCATATCATTCCATTCGCAATTAGGGGGAATACATGTCTTACAATTGAATTAAGGAATGTCATAAGTCGATTGTTAGCATTTACAAGGTATGTGATTATATGAAATGTTCATGTGTGAGAGACATGGAGATATTATATTATATTTTAATTTATGACTAAAGGTTCATACTAATTTACTTTTCTTATATTACGTGGGTGACCTCCAATGAGATCCATGAATCTGAAGTGCCAAAGTGGAAGAAGGAAATTGCAGAAATTGTCTGTGTATTTGAGAAGGAGCTCCCTACAAGTTTCATAGATCTACAATTCCATTCACTTATACACGTAGTCGATGGCATTGAATTGGTGGTTGTCGTATCAATGAGGTGGATTTTTTTCTTTGAGAGGTATATGAAAACTCTTAAAAGATATATGTCCAACAAAAGGCACATCCAGAGGGTTGTATGGCTGAAGGGTATGTATTGAATGAAGCATTTTTCTTCCTGTGTGAATTCCTTGGTAGGGATTTTGAAGATGGCCCACACATCTGGGATGAAGAACGAACATCAGATATTATTGATGGAGAAAAACTACAATCTAATGGTGTTGAAATAGAAATTAGTAAGTAAATTCATGATCAGTTTCATTGTTTTTTTGGCAATCATTAATTTACTCTATGATTTATTTGTCAAATTAATATAATGAAATTTGGAGTTTGAAATAAATATGTTGACATGTAATAGGTGTAGACGACAGTTCTATAGTCAACAAGTTCATTATGCACCACATGGACTTTATGAACAAATAGATTGATTTGTATGATAAAAAGAGAGAAGAAGTGTTAGAAGCAAGGAGATAGTTTAAGAGATCGAACCCAAGGAATACTCTACTTCCCACTCATCTACTTGGGGAATGGGGCAAATATTGCACACTAGAATGGGTTACTGAACAAATTCAAAATCAAATAGAAGATGCAGGTACAGATTCAAACATAACAGAAGATGAAATCAACATGTCTAGAGGATGTGAAAGAAAGGTATAGATGGAATTTTACAAAATTGTGTTTCATTACAGTTTTGACAATATTAACTATTTTAACATTTTTCATTATATTTGTTTTCACTGAAATAAATGGTCTTTCATAGGTGAGGAAATATCTAGCAATGTAGGCATATGGTCGACATTATCGTGTAGAAAGTGTAGACATAAAGAGATGATCCTTTGATTGTGGCATCATGGTTGACTTCAAGAAATCCAGTCAATCAAGCTCAAAAGATAAGAATATAATTGAAGGGAATCTACAATATGTTGGGAAAATACAAGAATTTATTGAGTTGGATTACCGCTCTTTAAAATGTTGTATTTTTAAGTGTAGATGGTATGAAGCATTTGAGAGGGCATGAAGACATGATACCCATAGTGGATTGTTTTCTATAGATTCCTCATCGTTCCTACCGAAGGATAAGGAGCCTTATGTTCTACCAATTCATTGTGAGCGGGTATTTCTTTAACTCAAACAAGAAGCAGTAGTGATCATTAATCTATTAATTCATATCTTATTGTGAATATATACATGTGTTTTATTAATCAATAAAAAATTTATAACATATGTCTAATATTTGTATGTCATTCATGTGCAAGTATTTTTCTATGAAGATATTTTGGACCCGAAATGGATATTTGTCATACATTATGATCCAATATTAAGGCATGTATTTGATGATGCATTAGTGGATACTGAGAAAAATAATGTTGGCCAACAAAATGAGAGAGAGGAATTAGAGAACATCGAAGAAATTGACATCCATGATGATGTTGAAGATGGTTATGTTCAGGCACAAGAAGACAACAATCCAGAGTTAGATGATGTTATGGAAGACAACAATATGGATTGTATAGAAAATGATTATCCAAATACATCTAGTAACAATATAGATGGTCTACAATCAGATTTCAATGATGATGAAGATGATGTAGGTCAAGATGAGGATGATGATAATATTAAATACTTGAAAGAACATATGAACATTGACAATGATACACTGGATGACATTCTAGCAGACAATAATGTTAATGACCAAGAATTCTAAATTTTTAGAATTATTTGCAATCCATGTTTAAAAAACGATGATTCTTATGGCCTAAACTTTGAAATGCTTTAGTAATATTATGTTGTACTTGGAAAATTAAAAACCTATTTTATTCTCCTAGAAATCTTTTTTATTTTCCATTATAATTCTAGACCAAACAACATTTGTGGGGATGGCCTTTTACACCAATCTTAATTTGTATGAAGTTCACGAACCTGTTGTCAAGCAGTAAATCCCTTTCGTAGATAGGAAATGTAAAGGCTCCATTTAAGAAAAGATAAGTAGTCTCTTTCTAAGGGTAATCCACATGCAAAAAGTAAAAAGCACATTAAAAAACAATTGTACAATAGAAAATCATATTCAATAAGTTATGTCTTATTTTACTTGCACATTATCTGAAAGAATAGGGTATTCACCATACATTTTGTAACACTCAGTAGGTAAACCCTAAAGGATAACCAATTACCGCACAAAGTAGAACAATACATAAGATGAACATGAACTTAGATTACATATAAGGCAATTATATGATTACAAATAACATTACGTCCTCTGGGGTACACACGATGACATCACAAAATCCTAAACTAATACCATAATGATAACGAATATATCAAGATTACATAAAGATAACATACAACCATCCATGATCAAAAGGAATGAAAAGATATATACAACATTTTATTACATTTCAATTCATAGTTCCAAATAACAGTAGTGGAGTATATTTCCATAGATACAACACATTAGGTAAAGACTACCACAAAAGGTTTACAAAGGTAAAATAATACATTATAGCTGTTTCAGAAGTACATTACATCCCTTCAGGAGTACATTACATCACTTCAAGAGTACATGTGCATCTTGTCAGGGAGAGGAAAATATACATCAAATACAAGAATGTTACATAAATGAACATGGTACAATAGAAACTAAGGTGGAGTTCTAGATCAGCTGCATCGACACGTACTCAGAACTGGGGACCCAATGGGGTGCATAGCACGTTCCACCCGACCACGTGGACCCGAAAGACCACCCCCCATGCTAGGAGTTGACAAGAAAGATCCCCATTCCTTAACCAAAACAGTCAAACGAACCAATTGCAAACCGGACTCCACAACAAGGATAACAACAATATAAGATAACAACCCATAACATTTCCATCACATAGCCACAACAAAATAATGAAAATTCCAACAAAACCAAATGCCAAAATTATAGATCAACACTAAATAACCATAAGAGGTGCCAACAACACTAGGATCCCAAAGCCTTCAAATAAAAACCCAATATCAACCAACAATAAATATCAAGGGCACCTTTCATTAACATCAATCAAGTTGCCATGAGACATGTGTGCAACACTAAAAGATAGAACTTGGAGGCTTCAACAACAACACCAAGAACCAATTGCCTCAAGAACATCAACAATTCAAACAACACTCCCAGAGGCAACCAAACAAGGGAAAATAAATGGGTACTATGGGAGAGTGTCATCGCACGGTCTTATCATGGGTTATCCTGACTGCCTCTCACTAGGTGCCGCCCCCATCTATGGTTATCCTGACTGCCTCTCACTAGGCACCGGCCCCATAGGGTGACACGTGCGGGACCACTAGCCTCTCATGAGGACGAGGTAGTGATCTTGCCAACCACGGCCTTCTCAGCCCATCCTTAGTCTTTGAAAGCACTAACGGCGTGGACGAGGTATCTTACTATCTTAATTAATGTGTTACTACCCAAACCCACTAGTTTATTTTATTAGGTTTTCACTTGTTTAACCAACTCTTTCATGGGTTATCCTGACAGCCCCTTTGTGCGCCGCCCCCATGAAGAGCCACCCTCCCCAACAGTTTTCAAAATAAGACTCACAACCACTAGGGGTGTACCAAACATAAAATCCATAAACGAATGCACGTGCGAGGCATGAACCATATCACTCAAAGCCACATCAAATTCAACACCATGGTACAAGGTAACACCCACAAGAACTCAAAATCGAAAATAAGATCAATGAATTACAAAGGTCCAACCATAGAGAATCAATACAATTCAAGTTTCTGCTTTGCCTCTGGAAGCCTAAAATACCGAAAATCCATAATTTCCCACAAAAGGTAATTCAACATTTCGAGTTCCCAATCATCTCAAAATATGACTAAGAGAAAGTCATTGTATAAAGTCTTCTCAATCAGAAATAACACAAAAGGAGTAATCACAAAATGACTAAACAAATTTTATAATCACAAAATGATAAGTGTAGAATAAAAGTAGCAACATCTTTATGAAATATTGAACTCAAATAAGGCTAATATAAATAAGTACAATATCAACAATAAATTCATCAAATAGGGCATCCAAAGGAGACCTCAATTTTCTCCCACACGATACCCTAACAACTAACATTTTAGATCAAACCCACTTAAACCCATAAGCACAACAAAACTAGAAGCCAACACTTTTTTTTTTAAAGGTTATCATCTTCATGCAAGATCGAACACAATAATCTAATAGCAGAGCCAAATGACAGAACATCCAAGATAGACACGACGGAAAATCAAACAAGCAATATCAATTCATCCAAAATCTCAAACTAAAGATTGTGAATGAGCTCAACCTTATAATACGTTATTTACTTGATCAAAACTAAAAGATTATAATTCAAGAAAACTCTAATTACTTACCAACTATTAGATCTCATGGAACATCTTGCTAGAATAATTCGTTAAACCCTTACTTTTCCATGAGGTCTTAATATCATTAAATAAAAACTTGTTTATGTGACCATAAGGAGTCAATCTCTTACTACCCCTTTACAAAAGAATATTTATATTTGACAAATAATAACATTCCACTAATTTACTATCTCTATTGATCCAATAATATTAATCATTTTCCAAATAGAATTAATTCTATTTAAATTATTTTTGCTAACTAAATTAAAAGAGTCATTAATAAATTAATACAATTTAACATCTTACTAACTTAATTGATAAAATTATTAATGAAATTACTTAATATTACTCATATTAGTAACTTTATAATTTTTTTTGTTCTTTAAAAAGGAGGTTACTAAAGGAGTTAGTTTTCATTTTAGACTCCCATAAAATAATTTAACTTCTTAAAATAAATTAGTATTTCCAAATTTACCTATTCAATTTAACTTCTTAAAGTAAATCAATATTTGTTTTAAATTTAACTTCTCATAAAAATAATAATGAATATTGTTTTCCTTATAAATTAGTATTTTCAAATTTACCTGTTCACTTTAACTTCTTAAAGTAAATCCATATTTTTAAATTTAACCTCTTAGTAAAAAATTATAATGAATATTGATTTCTTTACATCTTAATTACCTCCTTTTTTTTTTTGAGGTATTAACTTCAGAATTAATATCCTTTTAAATTATATTCTATTATGAAAGCATTATCTCCTAAATTCTATATTTTCTTTTTAACTTAACTTAATTAACTAATTCTCTTAAAGGATATTTACTTAAATATTTAATATAAAAAAAAGACTACATTTACTCATATTTTCTAAAAATACAACTCTTTAATTTTAATCCATAAAATAATTATATTTAACCGAATTAATTAAACAACCCTAGGTTTGAAACTAACAAAATACTTATTTATAAAATACCACACATATACATATACGTACATATAACATCAATTTACTCAAAACACATAATCATATATACTTTATATTTATATAAATACACCAGATTTTAACATAATCATATATATTTTATATTTATATAAATACACCAGATTTTAACCTAAACTACTGTCTCAAACAACCAGAATGCTTAAACCAGTTATAAGCAACTTTATATTCATATATATATATATATATAAATAAATAGAGGGAATACTGTATGACTAAGTAACCATTTTAAATCTTATATGTTAAAACCTACTATTGTGATTAAAATAATTAGCACATAATAAAATTATAGCATAGTAAATGCCTACATTTTCAATGAAATAATACACATATATGTTTACAAACCATAGCAATGATCCAGATTTAGACACATACATCTATTTGTTTATAAATATATATCTATGTTTTAAAACAAATATAAAATTGAAGCTAAATGAAACCCCAAAGCAAAGACTATATATATATGTATTAAATTCTTTAGAAAAAGAAAGCAAACCACAGGTGAACGCTAATACTTGGAAAATGAAGTTTGATGGTGGTGACGGAGTTGAGTCAATCTCACATTTGTAAAACAGATTCCTCCAAATTCCTCTCGGCTGTAAAATTCTTCTTAACTTTTACCAGAGCCCTCTGCAGAGTGAAAACTGATTTTCTCTTTTACAATTCCCCCCCGAATGATCCTTTCACCCCCTTCCCAAAAGAATTAAAGATGAGTTTTCTAAAGTTTTTCGATAACAACCAAAACAGGTGGAAAATTCCTAAATTCTTTTCCTCCACCCGTCAATTCACTTTTCACCTGTTTTACCACTTGGAGGGTAATCTTTACATCTAGAAAAATCCTCCACCTAACTCCACTAAGCTTTAATTTATGAATTCTTTCCATCTCTGTAATACCCCTCCATTTTGATTCTTGTTCAAGTTGCTTTATGCTATGTTTGGTTGCAATTACTTTGATCTGGATACATTTTGTTATGATGTTTTGATCGTTACTATTGAGTGACAAATATTATTGTGGGATGTAGTTATCTGATTATTGTTTCACATGCATTATGGATTAATGATGTTGTAGAGTTAACATGAGATGTTATTATGAGATTACTGGATTATGATGGAAGTGTCAGTTTCGATGAGTGTATTGGTGAAGAGGACGGTTTCACATCACTCGCTTGCGAGCGCCCTGCGAATCCATAATTCTTCTTCACGGTGTGTATTATATGCTGGATATATTGTATGATGTTGTTTACTTGTTGCAGGATTAGGTACATGATATCGACTCCACCTGGTTTCACAAGTTTGAGCGTGTCGATCCAACAGTTAAGTTGAACGGGAGATAGTAGCTAGGTAACATGTGTCAAGTCTATACCCTAGCCTTAGGTGTCGTCAGTTGTGTGTGTCGGTCATTTGGTCTTGCTTTGATGTTATTTAATTCTGAAGCATTCTTGATTTGGAAATAGATATTTAAAATAATTGCATTTAAATCATGTTGATGTTTATTTAATTTAAATAATGCAATGTGGATAAAAGTTTATATTTAAATTAATTAATTATATTTAAATTATTTAATTAATTAAATTTGATCCAAGGGGGTTGAATTTAGTTATTAAATAATTAAATTAATTAATTAAACGTGATGCAAGAGAATGAAAGGAAATAAAAGAATTAGAATTAATTTTGGAATTTAATTCCAACGTGTGAGAATTAAATTAGAAATTGTAATTAAATGTTTATTTGGGAAATTGGTTGCAACTTTGGAAATTAATTTATTATTTGAAATTGCATTTTAAATTGAAAGTGGGTTTTTGAAAAGTGAAATTGAAATTGAAATATCTAATTTGCATATAATGTGAATTAGGGTTGTAAATATTGAAATTGAAATTGAAATTGAAATATCTAATTTGCATGTAATGTGAATTAGGGTTGTATTAGGTATTTTTGATTTATAAATAATACATGTTTTAATTTTAGGGCAAAAAGTTTTTAGAAAAATACATTTTTATAGCAGGGAAGAAATTTTGGAAAATTTGCACAAGGGTTTGAAGAAAGTTTGATTGTAGAATTGATTGAAGGAAAGATTGTTTGCATTTGTTGGATTTTGGATTGGATTCATTGGAGGATTGAAGAAAATTCAGGAAATCTTTGGAGGAGGCTTGCATCAAAAATTCATCTCTTCCTGTAGCTTCTTGTACCAGGTTTTCCTCTTTGTGTTTTATTGTTCTTGATTGTTTTCTTTAAAATAGTAATGATTAAAGATTTGTTTGTTAAATCTATTTTAGAAAACAAATTTGATATTAGAAGAAAAGAATTAAACAAAGTTACAGCCTTTGCTTGTGAAAATTCTTGAGTGAAAATTGTGAAAACCTTAGTTGAATTTAAATTATTTGGAGAAATTGATTTTGTTGTTATTGAAATCAAACATAGAGATTGAACAATGCATTTAGAATGTTTTTAGAAAATGAAACTTTCTGTTTATTATCAAAAAATGGATTTTAAAATCTGCAGTATAGTTATATTTTCATGGTAAAATGGTCTGGTTGCATTCGCCTATAACTTCACTTTTACAAACTGGGTTGTCAAGAAATTTAAAGGGTTTTTGCATTTTGGAATTTTCTTACCCCTGTCCAAAAATCGTAAATACCCAGATCGTAGTTTTTGAGTTATGCTTGAAACATGAGACTACTATTAAATTATTTTCCCATGGCTGCTTTGAAAATAAAATAATAATAAATTGATATTTATAAATATTAATATTTTATGTATTATTATTATAATATTAAAATATTATTTAATAATATTTTATATTATAATTTATAATACTAAAGTATTATATTTATTTATATTATTTTAAATAAAATTTGTATATTAGATTAGTGGAATTAAAATTATAAACATATGGGAAATTATTGTTATTTTAAAATGGCTTGTTAAAGTTTAATTGAAAGAGTTAAATATTTGATTTAAAGAATGCAATATATTATTGAATAGAGATTTAAAATTGGATTGATTAGTGTATATGAAAAATGGATAGAGAAACAATATGTTATTATATTAAAGTGATTGAATGTGTTGAATAGAAAATTGAATGAGATGTAAGATTTGGTTAGGAAATAGAAAGAGTTTACTTGCATGGATTTGTGTCGATTTAAAAGTAAATTAAGAAGTTGTTTTATTGATGAAGCAATCAATTATGTTATTTATTAATTTCTATTTAGATTAATTGAATCATTGTGATTGGATTATGAAAGAGATATGGATTTAGTATATCCAAAAGTAGTATCTTCCTCATGCTTATCTTAAAGGATTTAATTCTTTGTATTCAGTAAAGGGAAGTAAGTTTAATTGTTTTAGATTTCCAATAATGAAAAGGGAAATAGGGGTTATGATTATTTTAGATGATCTACTTATCATGTCTTTGACTTTGTCAACACTACCTATTGAATGAGTATGGATTTAGGAAATCCAAATATTAGATTTGATTGATGACTTGAATGCTTTTTGTTGCTATGTCGTCAAGTTGCATTGTTGGTTTTGGGATTTAGTGTTAGTCCTAAATTATAAGTCTTCCAGAAGAACTTAGAGGATAAGGGTTGTTGAATCTTTATGCCATCCAGTTGTTTTCCCTTGGGTAGTGCATGTCTTTTCAGTTTTACCCGGTTTTCATGAACGGGGATGTTTGCACCTCCTTGGTTTAGGAGCGGATTATGGGATCCGTGTCTCCTTGTATGGAGTGACCTTGTTATGTGGTTTCATCTTGTTGCCTCCTGTGAAAGGAGTGGACTATGTGTTATTGCCTCCAAGATGTTTGGAGTGGGATCTTTTGTACCTCCTGTGAAAGGAGTGGACTATGTGTTTGTTGCCTCCAAGATGTATGGAGTGAGTTCTATTATTTGTATCCTCCTTGTGTTGGAGTGGATTATGATGCCTAGTTGGTATGCACTTGTGGTTCCCTTGGTGGATTGTTTGGATGTGTGTTGTCGAATAGAAGAGTGGCTTCTGTTAGGCGTCAGAGCCCAAAGAGGTAAACTAGATAACCTTCAAGAGTGATTTAAACAAGTGATAATTAAAATAATGTACTTAGAAGATTAGGATTAACTTCACATTAATCAAGATAATTTAATCCTCACTCATAGACACAAGGGCTTGTTTAGACTTGGGATGAGTGAGAAGGCCTGGAATGGCAAGATCAACTATCTAGTTCTTGCGAGAGGTAGTTGATTCCGCATGAGTGAGTATGAGTGCCGGGATTCGGTTGAGGCCACTAGGATTACTTGTGCCGGAGCCTATGAAGAATGCCCAGAGGAGATCTCATGACAAACCTTGCGATGACACTCTATCTATGACAATTGTTGTTAATTATTTTATGTGTATGGTTATTTGAACATACTTGATCTACTTTATGTCTGGAAGCAATGTGACCTATGTCAGTGATGTTGGAGTTGTACTTGTATTGTACTTGTATTTGTATTTGATTTGTACTTGTATTGTACTTGAGTTGTACTTGATTCGTACTTGTATGGTGAATGAGTTGTACTTGTTAATTCATTTGGTTGGTTATAACAGTATGAGTCAGTATGAGTCTGCCTTTGGTTAGAGGTAGTAGAATCTTTGTCCATGTTACTTTGTTACTATCTCCTAGCATGGGGGTGGGCCTTCGGGTACCACATTGGTTGGGTGGAACATGCACCAAAACCGTTGGGTCCCCATCGATCTTCAGTACTTGGTGGCGAGACATCCAGATGGACAGCTCGCGGTTCTTGTTGTATTATCTTGCATTGTAATATTTTAACTTGTATAAGTTATTTTATCCCTCTTATGTTTATGAGGTGGAATTTTGTAATTGTAATTCTTTGTACTATTGCCTCATTCTGGGAATGAGTGATGTAACTATTGGATTAAGATAATGTTTATGAGATTGTATCTTGGTTGATTATCTTATTATGTTATGTGGTATTCTTATGATGTATGATGTTTATATCATAAAGTTCATAAGGCTATGGTTATATGTAATATGTATATGTGGGTTTAAGTAATCCTAACCTTGTAGTCTTAGAGGTTGTTGTTAATTAGTAAGTGAATGTGTATGTTAAATGCACTTTATAAAAAAAAAATAGTTCACTTAAGATGTTAATTGCAACTTCCTTTAAGGTTACTTGGCGGGGCATTATATCTCGAATAACTTTCACCCCTTTTAAAAAATATTTATCCAATGTCATTTTATTTAAATTAAATATATATATATACTCTTTTTATTTATAATAATTAACAAAATATTTATTGATTATTTTTGAATAAATCCATAATTAAATAATGCAATATTATGATTAAAATATTATTCTATTTAAAATAATATTTATTTAAATCTACAAACATTTAAATTTGCTACTAATTTAATATCTAATTAGATTCTTGGTAATTTCCCAAATCACTTTACTAATTAAATTTAATGCTTAATTAAATTATTTTTCACAATAATAATACCCATCATTAAATCAAATTAACTAATTAACAATAACGATAACACATTCTTAGTGTAATATATTATTTATTACACTAGCATAAGTTAACTTAGGGGATGCATTTAATCTTTTTAGGGTTTCCTTGTTGTCACATGTTGTTAGATCAAGACACATGGCAACATCTTACTGCATCTTGTATCTCACCCTTTCCTATATAAGGAGGGTTATTATATCATTTGAATCATCCTTTTTACCTCATCATTTGAGAGGTCTTAATATCAAGCAAGCTCATTCTTGCATATCCTCTTGTGGAAGATTTATCATTGTTTTTGTAGGTGTTCCTGGTTATTAATCTTATTCAAGATTTCTAACATGGTATCAGAGCCATTCCTGCAAGACTCTTCCCAAATCTGAGGATTGAGCTATGGCTGTAAGATCTTCTTTGAGGTTGTCTCCATATTAAGGTTTTCTTGGAAGGTCACTTTCGGTGCATGTTGGAGGAAATATTTACAAGTAAAAGAATATTTACAAGTACAAGAATATATACATTGTTTCATAGAAAATAAGGAATGTTTCATAGAATATACAAGTACAAGAATATATACAAGAATATTTACAAGTACAAGAATATATACATTGTTTCATAGAATATATACACTGTTCCATAGAATTCTAAATTTTCAAAGTTATTTGCAATTTGTTGGGTATCAAAAATGTAGGCTTTTAGACTATAAGAGGGTGCCAATCTCTAAGAGAACTTTAATCCTTAATACGAACCAATTAAAGTAAACTATTTGAAAGGACTTTAATTCACACCTAACCAGAAACTAATCAAAGAACCCACATAGTAATAGCAAATTTTCCTTGATAAATCTTGCAGATTTAAACAACTTGAAAAGACCACTTTGGAGACAACAAAGCAATAAATAAGCATGAAAATTGACACAACAATTAAACACTCAAAATGGATTAAAAGTTATAATGTATTTGCTCCATTATATTGCTCAAAATATAAACATACACAACATCAATTCTTTTGATATGAATAATTGGATTAGATGGTCTAGTATCTATTCTAATGGATTGAAATGATGATGATATGATAATCAAAATCGGACCTTGGTTTCCCTATTTGTACGAGAAGCAACAAGCTTCAGGTCCGTTCACAAAATTTACATCGTATAATTAACATAACATAGAAACTTAAAAAGAGTTTATTGTTGGATGCACCACAGTCCGTTAATCATCAACAAGAACTTGTGACCACCTAAGATCTATTCAAGGCTCAAGCACCATGTTAATGCATCCACGGCAACCAAACTCTGACTACCTCCCCATATAGCTCGTGCAAGGAACAATTTAACCTTTGACATGTGATCAATGTATTTCTCATGGGCATAAGTGTTTGCATTTTGTAGAGTGTTTGTCATTACATTCTCCAATCCGAAAATCCTCCCGAGTTGCTTAAGTGTTTTCCTAAGTACCTCATCCTCATCATTGATGTCATCAAGGATGCCTGGAAAATATTTTGATATCTCATTTTTCCAAGTTTCCTGATCCTTCAAATCTGTTTCTTCAAAGAAATCTAGCATGGACATACATAGTGGCTAGCTGAAGTCACTCAATTCCTATGTCAAGATATTCTGGAAGTTTTCATGTGCATTCATGAGGCTTTGACATTCTTGGAGCAAAGTATTATTATCTCCATCGTTTGCCTTGATATGGGATTCAATTTCCTTCATCCTATCAAGCGGTCTTTCATGCTCCATGAGGGCCTTGTATGTTCCATTGTGAGCACGCCAGACACCATCTGCATGTTGGCACATATCTTTGAATTTCATACAAATTATCCCTGATGCTACTTCAAAAGTGTAGACATGCAAAATTAACATTATTAATTAACATCATATTTGATCATTTTCTTCTTAGTTAATTAAATCAAATTAATTAATTAACTTCCTAAAGTCTCTTCATTTAGTTAAATCAAATGTATTTAATTAAATGGTCAATATTCATTTTCCTCTCATTTGATTTAAAAAATATCCAAAAATGTAAATCAAATTTCACACCAACTAATCACTAGCTTAATTGATCAAAACCCTAATTAATGTTAAGTCTAACCCATGTCCCATCCTCTATCTTTTCCCACTTGCACAATAAATCATTTATTTTGATTTATTAAAACCTCTATTTTTGCCCTCATTAACTCCCCTTGTTTGACTTTTTTGTCCAAACACATTTCCCCCCAAATCCTTCAACTACATGCATTTAATGCCATTTTCAAATTTCAAATTGGCACATTGGCCAAAACTTGCACAATCATGGCCCAATCACATTGTGACAAGTGGCTCTCTCCTATTTGTTGGGGATTAGTCCCACATTCATCCAAAATCCCTCAATCTCCTAAATTTGAATCTATAAAAGCAAGGTATTTCAACACCACAACACTACAACACAATTTGATGCACAATCTTGGCATTTGCATCATCACTATCATCTTGGCAATCTTGCTTATCAGGGGGTGGGAAAGGGCATCCTTTCTGCATCACAAGGAGCACCACTCCCACTATGGGATAGGTTTGAACATACTTCACATGCTTGCAATGAGTCTCCTTGGTATTTTAGTGTTTTGTTTGCATTATTTAGTATGGTTCACTATTTCATAGAGATGTTAATTCTTACTTGCTTTAAATAGACTAACACACTAATATAGTTCATTGTTTGAAGTTTGTGAAGATTAGTGTCTACAAAAAGTAGTAGCCTTCAATTTTATTTTTAGTTCTTCTTGTTCCTTTTGAGCCTTTTCAAATTTATGCTTCCATTGAGTAGTCTCAAACATGGCCTCTAACACTTTTATTTCATGTTCAATTAAAGGAGAGTAAAGCCTTTGAGAAGCAGGAAGCCTATCTTTATAGTTGGTTAATTCTTGTTTCAACCTATCATTTTCCTCTATCAACCACTAGTTATCTCTTACTAGATTTTGGATCTAGGCTTTGGTGAATTTGGCTACATTCACATTCAAATTAGCAGTCTCCAAGGGATCTGTCTCCCCTACTCTCTGCACCAAGAGATGTCCAAAAATCTGATCATTTTCAATTAGAGAAGGCTTCTTGCTTGGGGGGTAAAGAGCCCAAATTTGCAAATTGGTATTATCAGGATTGTACCTGACCCTGTATAGACCCTGTCACCTGCTTCATCTATTATTTGCAAATTTTTATTCTTTCTCTTCAAAAATTTGTCAAACACAATGGTTGAACTAATATCCCACCCAAGAAGGAGCATAACTCGAACTTCTTGCAATAATTATCTTCCTCTCTCAGTAGTCATGTTTCTAATTTCCCTATCAACTTCATAATGCAACTCTTTCAAGGTATAAGCCTCTTTCTCAAGTTCTGCACAAAATTATCTTCTGCAACAAATTCCTGACTTGCACGATGCCTCGCATCATCTGATAGCTCATCACACGCTTCAAAGGTGATCACACTTATTTCCAATGGCATCTCATATTGGGTTATAACAAGAGAATTAAACTGTGAGACTTCTTCTTCCTCCTCAGTGTTATCTTCTTCCATGGATGGGGAGCCAACTGAAAATCTCACTTTAGGAGTAGGCTAAGGTGATAATTGATCCAGTGGTGTGATTTTTTCTACTTTCCTCCTAGGACCAATGCCCCTTCCTCTTTCAAATGCCACAAGTGGCACATCTCTTATCAGTTCTTCTTCATGGAGGATTAACTATTCAATTCTTTATGTGGGATCATGTACCTGAGGGAAATCCCCTACATAGCTTGGGTTATTATTCACCTTCCAAACCTCAGTCATCATAACCCTACTGTAGGCATTCATTCTCATCATGTTTTGTTTTTCTTCACAATTTTTGATGACATCTTCGAAAAGGAAACTATGCTCATACCCTTTCAATTTCGAAAAAAATTGGCATCACAAATGAAGTGTTCAGGATCAAAATTTTATATTTTATTGCCAACCGGCAAGCCATAATAATCCAATTTACCACTAACCAAGTCATAGCCTGAATCAGAGATAATAGTAAAATCACCAAAGCATAAAGTGGAAGGCATGAAATTCTACCTCCCATAGCTCTTTAAATGTATGAAAGTTTAAAATGACAATTGTCTTATGATCTCTAAATAAGCAATTGTGTCTGGAACAGTCTTAGGTAGCAAATAAGGTGTAGCTTCAAATCCATAAACCCTGATAATAGTATAATCCCTAAACATGTACCAATCCCCCCAATTGTGATTTATCCTTGCTTCATAACCCATATCTTTTTGTCGGAGAAATCTTAAGATCTTTGGGGAGAGGTTGTAGTCACATTTGTGGCCTAGCATCTTGTATAGTGGTTTGACAAAATATTCCTCAAAATATAGGTAGTGGGACCTCCCACACCTACTGTCTCACATAGATGTCCACATTTGTACAAGCCTTGAATTTCCATCATTATCTAAGTCTTTTATTCTTAATTCCTCACCACATATCCCCATCACCTGCCCTTCGTATAATATCATGTGCATGAAAAGAGAATATTGCTTGAAATTAATGGCTTCACTATCATTCTTGATGATATTGAGGGCATTATTGATGGCCTTTGATAAATACTTTGCATAATCATAGGGTCGGGCATTATGGCTCTAAATGTCTGTGGCTAAAACCATGGGAGAAATCGTCATATTCTTAGGAACATCAATTCCTAGTACTTGACCAGCTGCGTAATAAGTGTATTGAAAGTATTCTTCAAACAAAGCCACAGAGAATGGGGGCTTATCTTCACTAGAGAACCTCATAGTTCAATTACTCACACCTTTAACCCTATGTAGAGGAAAATTCCACCTCTTGTAACTTGTGTCCATGGTGTGGTATTCCTCCAACAAGTCTCTGATTTGTAATTTTGTTTTCAGGGAAGTGTCTAGCTGAAAAATCATGAAAATATAATCTATCTTTATGACCATGAACTGTGACCCATCAGGCAAATGAATTTCTCTCATATTTGGATTGTAATTCTTTACCAACACCTTGATTAACTCTATGTTCACAAAGATGTTGGGTACTACAATTTTACCCAAATTCAAATTCCATGGGTTTGACACTGGGCTATACCCAAATTTCTTCCTATAATAATAAATAACAAGGTCGTAACCCCTACACGGATTCCATACATCTCCTAGATTTTTTTGTTTATCTTCTAATGTCACACACAATGGGTTAAGTTTTGTTATTCTTCTAGATTTTGGCCTAGACCTAGGACACTGATCAATTAAGTCTTGATTCAATTGCCTAGCTTCAGTTTTATGTCTTTTTGCTTTTTGTTTGCCTAGGGTTTTTTCCATCTCAACCCTACTCATAAAATGATTTCATCTACTTACTGAGAAAATACTTTCAATTGAGTCTAGACCACTTACTCAGATAAATGCAGAAAATTTCTAGCTGCCTACCGCCATCCAAGTTGGTTCTCCAAATCCTTCAATTACAATTCACAGTGATTTCAACTTCTTAAAGGTCATATTTATCAAATTTTAGGACACTTCATCGTGCCACCTTTATGATAAATTTCTTCATTAATAGCGGTAGTCTCATCAATATTTTCATTAGTCACATTAATCGGACTAATCATCATTTCATAACTATCGAAGAGACTTTTAATTAAAATGCTCCTTGTTTCTTCGATATGCTGGTATGGCAGTTTTTTTCTCTTCCCTTCTGTTGTTTACCACACTACCACCTTGTTCAAGGCTTCTTGTTGTGTGGTTGCGGTGTATATAGGTCTACCGCATATGTTGCTCACCTTCCCGACGGTATAGTGGTGTATGCTTTTGATCATTACTTGAAGAGTGTCGATGAGACAATCTTATTTATCTTACCGATATCTCAATGTCTCTTCGACATTAGATCTTATGTTCCTTTGATGTTGGTTGCCAATGTTGATGAGACAAGTTAATTTCTCTTGCCAATATGCCACTGTCTCATCAACAATTACTTCATTATATCCAAGACTTGTGTTTCACCGAGAACTTGTAGATATACCTTGTCGATGTGACATAAGTGATTCTCTCCTTGATATGCTCGTATCGTATTGAAATTTCACTATTTTACATCATCAATAAATAAGTCTCTTTGACATAGGGGTGTCTCATCTACATTTATGATTTTTGCTTTGTCCTAATGTTGGGGAGACTTTGGAGGGACTCTCATCGACATGGTGTTGTCTTGGTGATATGTTGTGAGCAATCATAGGATTATTTCAAAGGAGGAATACACTTTGATGTTGTGATCAAGGGTTTTATTTGTAAGCTCACGTGAGGTATTTTATTAAATTTAAGTTATTATGACAGGAATTCTATGCATATGGTGGATGTAAGAGATGAGTGAAAATGGAAGTATGCAAAAATAATTAGGATTTAATTTTGGCTACAACATAATCCATGTTTAAAAAAGGATGATTCTTATGGCCTAAACTTTGAAATGCTTCAGTAATAGTATTTGTGTCGATACAAATTACCTATTGCAATATCCTTAAATTGTTTAATCTTTGCTATGAATTGTTAGCATAAAAAATTAGGATTACATGGATGCTTCTTCCATTCATTTTGTATCATCATATGTTCGTGAGGGCACAAAATTTAATAGGTCAATCAGGTAGAGCTTTTGTGATTTTCAAATGAAAAGTAAGGTACATTTTTATTTCTACTACATTACATTCATCTACATAAACAAAATTAGAAGATTACAAATTACTAGATTGCACTTATGTAGATGCATATAATATAGGAAAGATTACACAATCCTTTCAAAAATGTAGTCTTTATTGATAATGTAAATGTATGTTGTTCCACAAAATCCATGGAACTAACCATTTGAATGCATATAATCAAAAAACTATACATTTATATATACAAAAGAGAAAAATGCTCATAAAGATAAAGGGGACCCGTCATTGCCTCAATGACGAATCTCGGTTGCTTTTTTCTACATCATCTTCAGTCTTCCAACTTGTCGAACCCTCCAAGTTGTGTATTCCTTGCTGCTCCTAGGTTCCCTGCATTTGAGTGAGAAGAGTGTTGTTAGAGCAATGAAATATCACAAGTCAAAATATGTGCATACATCTATAAACATATAATTTGATCATCATGTGCATTCAAATAACTTGCATACCATAGATGTCCAGGAAAATAAGAAAATTATCAAACATATCTATCATATTCTTGGTTTTATCTAACATGTTTTATCATTGTACAGGTATAGATAAAATTAGGTTGTTGTTTTGTTTATCTGGTTACAGCATGTGGGGTGAAATGTGGCTCCCACAAGGGCTAAGCCCAGCCTACTGCCCTAGTGTTTCATTTGAGAAGGATAATCACAAGTAAACCATCCATGAAGCATTAAAGATCAATCTTTGCAAGGACAGTGGAGTATGTTTGTAAGGGGTGATCTCCTTATTGATAAAGATGTATCCTTATTAATAAGAACATTCTGCTATCAACATAGCCATGATTCTGACAAAATGGATCATCAAGGATTCCAAAATAGTTTTCATTAAAACTTTGGTTAAAAGTAAGTAGCCCCAAGCATCATAACAGTCACAAGAATTGAACATGAGGGGTAGTCATGTAGATTAAAAGCTTACACAATAGTCATCCCTTGCAAAGATAGTGACAACATGTTTCCAAATAACAAATTAAATCAAATGCATGAAAGGTACAATGATGAAGTCCATAATAGTGAATTTTTCTTAAGAGGGATTGAAGGACAAGATTTTGTATCAAGGAGAACAAGGTAACCTCAAACTTTGTTGTACCTAAGTATGATAGTACCTGAGCTTCTAGTGTTTCTAGATGGAACCTATAGCGGAAAAGTGTAGTCTCCATCTGAAGGAACCATCTTCGAAGCTCTTCCCTGAAATGAGGGTTGAAAACATTAGAAGAAAAGAAATACCATAATTCTAAAGTAACAATTTGTATGAAGACAAATGTCAGAAAATATAATTAAAAAGACAAATCCTTACAATTGGACCTCAAATTGGACCAAACAGATTTATGATTTTATCTTTAGAATGTAGGAACTTTCTCTGTCGGAGCTTCATGACCTGAAATTGGATATCAAATTGGACCAATAAAATTAATGATTTTATCTTTAAAATATAGGAACTTTCTCTATCTGATATTCATGACCTCAAATTAGATCAAAAGATGGATAAGCAGATTTATGATCTTATCTTTAGAATGTACAAACTTTCTCTATCGGATATTAAAGATGTAAGGTTGGATCAAACTGGATAAGTAGATTTATGATTTTATCTTTAGAATGTAGGAGCTTCCTCTATCATATATTTGGAAATTCCTACACACAAGTTCTACTTCGGAGTGAAAACACCTAGAAGTGTTTCACACCGGCTCAAGGTACAATCCAACCTAGTTATGACATTGATAGCAATCCATTTTTTCCTGAACCGTCCATACCCGAACGTTGCATCACAATCTATTCTTCCTGCACATAAAAATGCTACATATTAACCCCTTCTAAATAAAACTCAAAATACCATGAAACAATGACTCCCCTATATTAGTAAGTAGGCAGTCTATAGGGCATAGTTTGATTTTATACAAGGATTCTCATGAAAGGAATATTCAAGTGACAGTGAGTGAGTTGTTTGGTATTGCAGCTGATGGTGCAATATCCAGTCTTAAAGGTAGTTAGCAAAGTAGTAAATATGCAACAAAATCAAATTGTACACAACAAACAATTCAAAATGTTATCCGGCATAATTCCTTAAGTTTGAAGACAAAAATCTCATTGTATCTTGATGAAAGTAGTGACCTTAATGGTCAATCACTTGCAACCATGATTTTAAAACATGCTATTGTGCTTATGGAGGCAACATTTTAAGCAAGGCTATGAGTGGTGGTTTGGAATAATGGTAGGTATGAAGGACTTGCTTTATATGCATACTATGCAGTCTAGCTTAAGACAACGTTCTTAGAAGAGATTGAAGGTGGATTATGGAACTCAAGGGTTATCATGATAATTATTAAAGAAAAGGTTGATATCTATCTAAAAGCCACTATCATGAAGATATTAAAGATGTCAAATGCAAAACCCTTGCAGCTGGAGTAATGAACACAGTTTGAAAGAGGACAATGTGCTAGAGTAGAATTAGGAGATCTCAACATTATCTAATCACAGGAAAATACATCATTTATTTATTTTTTTAAATTAAAATAAATTTTTCTAAACCTTATATAGGACACATTGATACTTCAAAAGCATCTGATTTTTTTTTTAAATCAAAAGAAGTCATTCTAAACCCTATATAGGATACATTGATACTTCAAAAGCATCTGAAGGAATTTGAGATTATGCAAACATATATCAATTAAATACCTAGATTACAAACAATAGCGCGAACATTGTAACCCTTGTTGATCAGAGCAGGAATGAGATAAACAACAATAAATCCTATGCCTCCTATCATGCACATCTCCTTACCATTCTTTGTCATTCTTTACTAAAACACTTCTCCATTTTGGTGGGCTACGCCTAAAAATAAGGTTTCAACAAAGGTTTTATTGTATGTTTATTAAAATGAAAACTCCATTCTGGTGGGCTATGCCTAAAAATAAGATTTTGACAAAAAATTTAGAGTGTGTTTATTAGAGTTTTAGAGTACTTTGGCGGGCTATATTCTTGATTCCTTAAATTATTTATTCAAATGGATTGTGACTAACATGATTTGTTGCATTTAGTGTTGTAAATTGTAATGATGTCATGATTATCATACTACCGTCATCTCTTATTATACTCGTTGTGGTATGGTGGTGTTTTTCCCTTCCCTTCTATTGTTTACCACACTACCGCCTTGCTCAAGGCTTCTTGTTGTGGGGTTGCGGTGTATACCACTCTACCGCATATTTTTCTCACCTTCCCGATGGTATAGTGGTGTATTCTTTTGATCATTATGTGAAGAGTGTCGATGAGACAATCTTATTTGTCTTACTGATATCTCAATTTCTCATCGAAATTACTTTGTTTTATCCAAGAGTTGTGTTTCATTGAGCACTTGTAGATATACCTTGTCAATGTGGCATAACTGATTCTCTCCTTGATATGCCCATATCTTGTTGGTATTTCACTATTTTACATCGTTGATGAGACATATAAATAAACCTGAGCCTAAACTCGAAGCTAAAGTCGAAGTTAAAAATGGTGCTAAAATCAAAGCTAAACATGGAGCCAAAGGTGCCACTAATGGCAGTGCCACACTCGAAGCCAATATCAATGCTAAAGGTGGCTCTAATTTTGGCACAAATTAGTGCCTAAATTAACACCGACTTGTTTCGGTCGATGCAAATAAATGCCAAAAATAGCCTTGATGTTTTCAAAAAATTGGCAAAAAATACATTAAAACAGTGGGTGGAAGCAAAAAATGAAGCAAAATATGGAGAAAATCACAGGGATTTGTTGTAGTGGGGAGAGTTCTAAGAATCTTATTTACAATCCTAGATTCATCTATTATAGCACCAAGTCCTCACATTCCACCTACCACCTCATCCAATCTCTGTACATTGGATTTAATGTTCTCATCTTCAAACATATGTAGGAACTCAAACTATGTCTCCAAATTCTGCAACTTTTCTTCTTTGACCATTTCATCTCCTTCATGCACCTTTTCTAAAGCATCTCAAACTTCTTTAGCAGTCTTCAAATTTTGAAATTTAATCAACTCAGAATGTGCAAGACTATTCTTTAAAATGAACTTCACCTTATTGTTTGCTTCATGTGCCCTCATTTCATCAGTTGTACTTGGACCATTAGCAAGAGGGATGTAAGTAGTCTTATAAGCTTTCTCAACACCATATCCACAATACTCTAGATATTATTTCATCAGTATTTTTCCAGATAGCATAATTAGTTCCATCAAACTTTAGATACTCAAAAGTGATCTTTCCTACCATCCCAGACCTTCCTTAAGCAGGTAAGCTCCCCTCCAAGGAACCAAGATCTTATACCAATTGTTGAACAAGACAACTGAGAGGGGGGTGAGTTAGTTGTGACAAATTTTATCCTTTAAAATTTTCACTGGAAATTAGATCAATCACAAATCCTTTACTTTTCTAAAATGATTAAACATTAAGTGCAAATGCAAAAACTAAAAAGCATCACACATGCACAGTAACACCATATTTACATGGAAAACCCAATAAGGGAAAAACCATGGTGAGGATTGGCTCACAATATAAAAAATATCAAAATCGATTACAAAGGCTCATTTCTAGAGTAGGATCACTTGCAAAGATAGGACTCATTTTTGGATCAAGACTCACTATCCAAACAGGGCTAACCACCCATAGGGCTCATTGCTACGACGATATAAAGAAGATAGAAGAGATATGTTACAGAGAGAATACAATCTCAATGTAACAAATATTTCCACCACAATTCACTCAATCACTTGCAGACATGTATGAATGATAGAGTACACCTTCAGCTCATTGCTTCTAGAAACTCAACAATTAGATTTTGCACTGGTCTGCCAAATTCGCATCCCATACACACTATTTTACATCTATTTTGCATCTATCTTGCTCCATTTTTTTTCATACCTCTTTACACACCTTTCACCAATATATTATCATGTATTTATACCATATTCACCTTTGAAACATATCCAAAGTAAACCATACATCATTTAAATTCAAATTAGGTCAATGTCAAAACATTCTAGGGTGGAATTAGAATGACAGCGACCCAAACACACACTTCATTAACTTCAAAAGTAGTGTTTAACACAAGGTCTGACAAACTAGTGTAAAACACATAGAACAATTAAGCACACACAACCCTTAACACGATCCAATCTTTCCAAACATTAAAATTATCTTCAACACGATCACAACAACTTAACTCCACAACTACAAGTCATAATATTTGAACAAAAAGAAATCTGGAGCAACTACATTTCTCTCAGACCTTAGCCAGATACCTTGAAAAACACTATTCACAATTGGTGCACACAACTCACACTATACAACGATTTAGAAGCCCAAAATATAGATAAAGTTTCTTCCACCAACCATGAACAACATATCTGAACCACACGAACATAGGAGAAAATCCCAAAGCAAACACTGAACACCTACAACCTTTCTTCATTACAATTTTCTCAATATCCTCGACAAATATAGCTAATAACCTACATCCATGACATTAATGACAATAGCAACCAGTTGATAACTAGTTAACCAGATGACATCAATGACAACACCTTCATTCTTGCAACAACAAAAATTACTTGTCCAATCTTGCATACCAAGTCTTAGGAGCTTGATGGGTCCCATATAATGCTTTCTTCAATCTACAGACCATATCAAAATCTTTTGAGAATTAAAAACCTTCTCATTGTTCAATGTATACCTCTTCTTCTAACTTACCATTCAAAACTGTAAATTTTACATCCATCTGATATACCTTGAAGTCTTTATGTGTTGCAAAAGCCAAAAACATCCCAATAGCCCCATTTTGGCTATTGAAAGAAAATTCTCTTCAAAATATATTCCTTCCACTTGTGAGTAGCCCTTACACACAATCCTAGCCTTGTTCCTAATAACTTCTACATTCTCCTTCAATTTGTTCTTGAAAACCCATTTAGTTCCTATCACATTCTTGTTTGCTAGTCTTGGGACCAATTCCCATGTCTAGTTCTTCTCATTCTGCCTCAACTCTTCTTCCATAGCTTTAATCCAATTTTCATCCCTACATGCTTGAGTAACTATTTTAGGTTATATCTTAGAAAGTAAACAAAAGTTTATCTATCTGTCTATCATAGTAGTTTCTCTTCTTGTCAACACACTTTTTCTTTTGTCTCCAATTATTTGATCCTCATAATGATTCTTTTGCACATACTTAGGAGTCTTAGGATTCATTTTTGGAGCTTCTTCCTCTTCCACTAGCATCTCTTTTTCTTTATCTTCTCATTTTTAGTCTTCTCTACAAGGGGGTTCATCAGATTCATATCCTTCTATTAGCACCGAGCTCTGATGTGATTCTTCATCCACTTTGACACTTTCACTTTCAAAAATATTCTTTAACCTTTTTTTGTAGAATCTATATGCCTTACTCTTTGTAGAATATTCAAGGAGGATTCATTCATCTGATCTTCCATTAAACTTTCCTTAAGTTTTATTCATCCCTTCATATAAAAAATTTACTTCCAAACACTCTAAAATATTTTATAGTAGGAGTTTTTCCATACCATAGATTGTAGGGGGTCTTTTGAAATATTGACTCTTGCTTGTCCTCTATTAAGAATGTACAATATGGTATGAATAAATTCTCTTCAATAGACATCAGATAGATTTTCTTCCCTCAAAATGGTTCTTTCTACCTCCTAAATTATCCTATTCTTCCTTCCCATAACTCCATTCTTCTATAGAGTCCTAGGAGCTAATAATTATCTTTTTATCCCATGATCTTCACAAAAACTATTAAACTCATTGGAGGTGAACTCACCACCTCTATCAAACCTTAAGCACTTGATTTTCAAATCAATTTCATTATCAACCATAGATTAAATGCTTTAAACTTATCTAGAGCTTCTAATTTTTCTTTAAGAAAGGTGGGTATGTGCAGGATCATAATGGAAAAAACAAGCCCTTAAGTGGCAATGAAAATTCAAAAAAATCAGATTTAGGCAACTTGACGTAAAAATTTGAATAATTTATTTATATTATTTCAAAAATATGTAAGAAAGGAATCTGTGGAAAATTAAATGTAGTTTCTAAACTACTAGGTTTTTTTTTTAAATCTATTTGGTGAAAAATTGAAATTTCAATTTAGTTGTACTTAAATTTTAGGGAAAAAATAAAAAGTAGGTGTCTGTCTGACCACCCTAACCATAATAAAATGATAATTATTTTTATAAGATTTTAGATATAAATAAAGGACTCATGTCCAAATGTGATGCATATTTCTTTGTAATTATTTTCCAAGTAAATAATTAATTATGAATTTTTTATTACAAATTTTTAAAAATATAAAACCTGTATGTCTGACCACCTTAACTTGTCAAAACTTCATGAAATTCAATTTTTTTTAATCCTATAGTATGCAAAGCATAGAATGACAAGTTTTGGATTCAAAAAATGTGATACCGTTTGAAAGCTATAGATGTTTTTCAATCAGCCTATCAATCAAGACTCCAATCGTAATTCTAATAGAAAATGAATAATAATTATTTATTAGATTCAATGTAAAGTATAATTTATATTGGTGGAAAGTTGAGAAGCTCCT
>CM021105.1:5864004-5891892 GCA_007115665.2 Sequoiadendron giganteum | reverse complement strand
TCTTCCCCTCTTCCCCTCTCCCTTCCCCCTCCTAATTATCTCTCTCTATCTCTCCATTTCGTTCTCTCTCCCTCTCTTTGTCTCTCTTGTCCACCCTCCACCTCCCAATTACTCTTGGGTGTATGTGTGCAAAAATCAGATATCTGATTTGAATGACTTTAAAATGACCTTTTTTGGTTTTATATTAGCCGACCCAAATCGAAAATCCGATTTGAATTGGATATCTGATTTGAATCGGATATTCAATTTGTTTTACTTTACAAATCGGATATTTGATTTTTTTTACTTTGGCTTGGGAATTGATATGGAGCAATGTACTAACACCCAACCAAAAAAAAAGTCAACTCAAGATTTTTGTGTTTTTTGGCGAGTGCAAAACGCTACTTTTTTCATATCGCCACTTTTTGGCCCATCATGGTCCTGCACATGCCTAGGTCACCCAAGTCATTCTAGAGTAATCATCTACCAACAACATAAAATATCTATCACCTTGAGAGCTTCTTGTTCTAGTAGGTCCACATAGGTCTTGTGGTAGAATATTCCTTAGTTTTGATCCTCTTCTTTGTGTGTTTTTCAAACTGATACTATATGCATATTGCATTATTAGGCCTTGTCATTCTTGGTATCTATTTATCACAACTTGAATAGAGTTGATCTTCACTACGCTATCAAAATTGACAAAACGCATTCTTCTATACCATAACCAACTTTTGTTGATTTGTGTCATAAAGCACTTACCACCATTACTTTTGATCTAATAAAAAATTCCTTTTGTCCTTGTTCTTGTAGCAACTAGAGTGTCTAAACTTCCTTTTCTGATTTAACAATTCTCATCATGAAACACCAAATTGATTCCTCTACTACATATTTTTCCTACACTAAGAAGATTATATCGAAGACCCTTGACATAAAGAAATCATTTGTCTTATACTTTCCATCAAATATAATTGAACCTTTTCCATATATCTTAGCAGATGTATCATCACCAAACTTAAAAAAACCACCATCATACTTCTTAAGCTTTAAAAAATTACTCTTATCATATGATTTGTATATCCATTGTCAATTATCTAGAAATTTCTCTCCTCTCTTGCATGAAAGGAAGTCAATATAGTTCCTTTAATACTATGAACTATTTCTAGAGAAATTTTCTTCACACATATTTCAAGGTTAGTGGAATTAGTCCTAGCATTCAAATCCATGAACAAGCATTCATCACTTCCATCATCTAAATAGTTTGATTCCTCATCATTAGATATACCATTGTCTTCTCTAACATAATAACTCTTCTAGAAAGATTTACTTGTATGATCTTTATGTTTGTCATTTGAAATGTTTCCTATATATTTTGAAGCATAATGACCTATCTTACCATAATTGAAACACTTGAAGGGTAACTTAACTTTGTATTTTCTAGTACCCTTTTTCAATTTTATTACAAAATTTGCTTCCACTTCATCAAAAATAATCTTGATCAGATTCATCATTCTTCTCTTTCTTGTTGACTTTAAAGCACTTTCTTTTCTTGAAGCATATTTGTCAAAACTATCTTAATTCAAAAGTAGTTAAAGCACCAAACAATTGATCTCTAGAATATTGATCCATATTATGAGCTTCCTCAATAGCAGAAACTTTAGCACTATAAGATTTAGGAAGGGTTCTCAATACATTTTTCATAATTGTACTTTCCTCCAGTTTTCCACCAAGATCGTTGATGACATTGACAATTTAATCCACCCTTAGCATGTAGCCTACAATATCTTCATCCTCTAACATCCTTACGGTTTCAAATTTGGCCTTAAAATTTTGCATCTTTTCTTGCTTGACCTTAACATATCCTTCATAAATTCTCTTCGACTTCTCCCAAACCTCTTTATCAATTTTGTAGCTTATTACCTTCACAATTTCTAAATCAGAAAGCACACTCAAGATAGCATTCCTTTCTTTTCCATTATTCTCATAATCCTTGATATCATCTTCAGTTGTTAGAGTAGTACACATAGTATATCCATCTTCAACTAACTTCCATACACCAAACCCTAATGAGACAAGAAAGGCTTCCATCACGACTTTCCAAATGACATAATTTGTTCCATAGAACATAGGGACTTTGACACCATTCATGTGCGTCATCCGGATCTACCTCCAGTAGTTAAGCTTCTTCCAAGGAACCTCAAATATGATACCAATTGTTAGACACATAGGACAAATCTGAGTGGGGTGAATCATTTGTGCATTAAACCTTCAAACCGTTATCATTAAAACCCTCAAAACCTTACTAAGAATTAGCATGAATCTAAACAAATGAAACAACACATCAACAACCATACACAATAGAACACTAGATTTTATGTGAAAAATATTAATCAAGCAAAAACCATGGTGAGGATTAACACATATATATGGATATCAATACTAAATACAAAAGGCTCACTATCGGAAGGGCTCACTACCCAAATGCCTCACTGTCAAAAATAAATAAAGGTTTGATGCTTAGGAAGATCACTTCTTCTAGAATACAATAGATTAGATATAATTTATTACAAAAGATTGACTACCTCAGAGTAGCATGAGAATCCACCACAACCATTCACAATCTTTAGCTCACTACATCCAACAACTTCAAGCACACTGAAATGTAGAAACCTTCTACTCACAACTTCTAGTAGTCTGAGGCATTCATGCTTGCACTCATATCTCAACACACAATCACATCCACATAATTTCACACCACACATCACACCACACACTTCTCTAGCGATTGATCATGCACATATCTCCTTTGCAACCTCAAATAACCTTCTCCAAGTCGGCCTCAATAAAATGTATGCACCTCAAACATGCAACCACCAAATAGGTCAACACCAAACACCTTCATGGTGGAAATAAGTGAAGGTGTACCACACCAAGGGTTAATGAGGACCCAAATCTACACTGACATGCTACACTATGCTTCCACAAACAACAAAGCACATCCACAATCAGTGCTAACACGCCAAGTCAGCTAAACGGACATTAATGCTATCAAACAATTTAATTCATACTTCAACATATTTTAAAACATCCTTTGGACTATGTAGCAACATTACACAATATCCTTAAATATTCCAACACCACCAGAATATTCAACAACACTAGAACAAATACCTACAACTAAGAATACTATCATCTTGTGAAACCAATCAAACTTCCATTAAGATACAACTCATAAACCAAGCTTGTAGAATAGATGAACTCCAAACCATCCAAGAGAATATAGATACAAGCATCATTAGCACATTCCCAAATCTGCAAGACAAGAAAATTTAGGGCAGAGAAATGGAGAGGAATTCCATTTCTCTCAGATATTCTTTTTCACAAGCCAAACACTGTCAAATAAATCTTCTACTGCCACATGATATAGAACCTAAAACTCTAGATATAACACCTTTAGAGACCACTGATCATCACATCCAAATGGCACAAACACATCTTGAAGAATGAAGAAATATGGAACACAACACAAAACACACCACTGTCACCTTGTACACTCTTTATGCAAATTTTCTCAAAATCACTTGGAAACCAAGTGATCATCCTACATCTACAACACCTTCTCATCACCACAAACACCTTCTCATCATAGCCACACTAGAGGTTGACATCAATGAAAACACTAATGACAACATAGTGCAACAAGAACATGGAAGATAGAGTGTTGCGAGCAAGAAAATGTCCTACCAAAACCCAATGAGAAAGAGAAAAATCATGAAGACTATGCACCAAAACCACTCACTCACAGTGCATACAAATAATAGGAGAAAGAAAAGACGAGAGAGGGATCAAAAAGCTTAAGGTAAGAAAGGAGGGGGAGAAGAAATATAAATGGAATTAGGGTAAAGCATATGAGTGTGTCATAAATTCTCTACATGGGAGAAAATCAAGTCACAAGTCATGGGGGGAGGGAAGGAGGACTTGTAACTTGGTTTTAGGTCCCTATTAGGGCTTGACACCTAAAGCAAACTTTAAACCAAGACAAAGAGAAATGGGGACTATGTCATGAGATGAACTTGGAACCTAGAACCTTGGGGTGTGTATGCAAGGTATAACAATACCTAGATTTATGGGGAAAACCATAATCAAGTACCTAATGAAGGGCAACCAATCCTAGTTATAAATTAAATCAGTAACCAACAATAAACAAAATTTAACATTTTCAAAGCATGAAAAGTGAACTACATAGACTTAGAAAATTACACCACAAAATTTCTTTTGCAACACTCAATATATTCCATAATATTTATAAAAATCTACTAACTCAAGTCCATAGATATTACCATTGTAAAATGACAAATCTAAAATATACATTACCAAAATTTCTTTCACTCAATGACTAGAATCTTTCAAAACAAATATGAAACTATAATTAATACTAGTTGTTACACAATAATAGTCATGGTTTACTAGAACTTCCCCAACTCAAAGCTATCAAAGCTTTCGACAATGCCAATGAAATATCCTATGAAATTTGTCACCAAACATTTCAAATTTGTCTTCTCTATCTTACTCATAGTAACCTGACTTGCCATGATTCCCTAACAAAAAACCCATGAATTCTTCCAAAGATCAGGCCGTTTTAGAAGTCTTCAATTATTTTCCCATTGCCTTTCCACTACGTTGAAGAGCATGCGCTTATACTTAGAGAGGCATAAATTTGTATAAGATAAAAATTTATGTATTTAATTTCAATAACCATAATTAAAACAATGACATAAGATCTAACAATTAAGTAACACAAGAGGGTGATCCCACAATACTAATTTACAATTTTTGGCCAAACTGGACATTGAACTGATTTTTTTAAACTAAATCTTCACTTTTGTGCATCTATAACTTCTAAACCATGAAGAATTTCAATATGATGCAAACTAGTGATTTGTGACATTTTGTCTATAGATTCTAAATATATATTTTTTAAAATTTTGGAATCAAAATATATTTATTTTCCCATCTCCTTCGAAAACTATTTTTTAATAGTAAACACCATTTTTAAAGAGTGACATGTACTTGCTAACACATAACTTTATTTTCTATGAAAGATATGTTGGAATGATGGATGCACTAGTGTCCTTGATGAAGCTGTAATCTTCAATGGAGGAACTTTGTCAGGAAGAAATATTCAACCACAAAGAAAGTATGATAGTGGCATTCAAATAGAGATTCTATTATGATCTATCAGATAATTTACAAAGAGTACATATGCCTAATTATATAGGCAAGTGTTAAACCTAGAATGCAAAGGATGTTGCCAAGTGTTCAAATCACACTTCATGTGACAAAAAGAAACCCTAACCAACTACCTAGGGAATGATAACAAGATGGAGATAAGTTATAGAAAAGACAACTCATTTTCTAGAAGGGAATCTTATCTCAACAACTTTATTAAATGATTAAATGCAACCTAGGACTAATATGATTAATTAAGACCTAAGTTAACTTATTCTAGTGTAATAATTAATTAATTACACTAACACCCCCCATAAGTGAAACTTAGGGAGGAAATGAAAAATGCAATGATTATGCATGATGATGATGGGTCCCGGATGATGGCCATTTTAGGTACCCATGTACAAAAGATGAAAATGAAACTATCTCCCACAAATGGAGAAAAAGGGGAAAACCCAGTGGGAAGAAAACCCCTCTCCGAAAAAGGAGATGAAATGCATAAAGGTGATGATTGGAGGACTCAACATTATCCCCCCCAAGGACAACAATCATCACATGGATACAATATAATCAAAAGCCCCCCCATAGGAGGGAAAGAGAGAGACTAAATAGCCCCCCCAAAATATGTGATCACCTACAAAAAAGGTAAGTGTATGTAGACAAAATATGATCCAATGTCGACAAACAACTTGTCTCCCTTTCGGAAGAAACAAAACCATGTAGAGATGTAGGGTAGCTCCCATTCCGAATAGGAATTGAAGGAAGGAGGGATGTATATGAATGCGGATGATGTCTCTGAAAGCTGCTCATGTGTCTCCTTACCTGATGAAGATGAATATGCCACAATCAAGTCAGGTACATGCTGAACAAGATCCAAAAACTATGATGGTTTGACAACAAGAGTGCAATGGTTTTCATCAAACAGGAGAGATATCCCCTCAAATATGTCCTCCAAATCTGAAATGTGAGACTCCACAAACAAGGATGCAATGTTTGATAGATAGGAATCCCAATCAGGAAGAAAGTGTGATACTGATTGTAATGAATCACTAGACATGCTCAATGAATCACTACCATGAGAATGTTCTTGTTGAATAGGAATGATAGGAGCCTCAATCAATGACTCTACACATGGAATCACTGAAGGTGAAGGTAGATCAACTGTCTCTGATGGAGAAGTAGGAGCATCGGAAGAACCCTCTTCATCCTCATCTGAAGATTAAAAGTATTCCAAATATTCAAAATCCCGCATAGTATCTGCATCATAGGGTATCCTGTCTGAAAGATGAAGAGGCACAAGACAATCTGAAATAGGATCATCTGGGAATGGCTGAATGTCATGATCTCCATGTATCTCCCAAATTTTAGTCCAAAGAGTGAGAGGGAAATCACAATGATCAACACTTTTCAAGGTGGAAACATCAATATGCATCGCAATGACTCCTAAGACATGATCCCTTTTGCAATTCCAAGCAAATTTCTTACTGTCAGTACCAAGAGGGGGAACAAAACCAATACAAGAGTACCTAGAGCTGAAATTGATCAAAGTGAATGGACGGGTGAAAACAGCTCTGAATTACCTTCCTGATGCCATTGGAATCATTGAATTTCGATCGACAATTGCAAAGATATGAGCCTTTATGTCCAAACTAGGGTTTTGATTTCAGTTGAGTGAAGAATATTCTGATAGAAAAATTATGCAAAACAGATTGCACCACTAGAAAGTAGACCAAATTCTCTTTCCAACTATATCTCGTTTGTTGAATTTCGACACCGTGGCGCGAAGATATGGCGATTTGAAACAATCTACCCTATTAGAGCCTAGAGTCTAAATAGGTGCAAAAAATAAGCACCTAGGGGCAAAAAATAATGGAGCCCTTGGTCATTGATGTGACCACGGGCTGAATAGCTGCAAAAAAAAAAACAACCGCCAGATTGGGCGGCATCGGAGCAACGCTGAGGTGGCGGAGCGGGCGGCGCGACCGGGCAGGAGGAAGGCACCGTGGAGAAGGTGGAGCCCTCGGTGTTGTGGATGACTGGGGGCATAGACGGCGGGGCCAGTCGAAGACCGGGAGCAAACACCGGCGACGGAAGGATGGTTGGCTGCGGTCAGCGGACGGCGGGGCCGACAGTTATGGCCGGTGACGTCGGCGGATGGGGCCAACAACCAAAAACAACTTTAGCCTCCCCAAAATATTTATGTATGCCGACTGTTAAATAAAATTCCAGGTCGCCCGCATAACCAATTTTTTGCAAAAACTATATAAAAAGATCTTCGTTTTTTGAAATAAAAAATGCCCAATGACTTAAAAAAAAATTGCCATGATACAGGACAAAAAGGGGAAATTTTATTTCTGTAAAAACTGTACGGATTGTACACAATACAAAAAACCCTAAATACCTCAAATGGCTCCCGGATGAAATATGTCCAAATTGGACAAATGGGCAGGTGATCCTAGGGTTTCGAGGCCTTTTGAAGACAATGGCGAGCTCAGATCTAACTCAATTTGCTCCATAAATCATCTTGGTCCCTAGGTGGAACCAACTAGCCTACAAAGAAAACCTTAATGCCTGCAAAGAATCTCACTAGCCAAACTTTCTTGATCCTGGGATGAACCTTCACTGGAATAGCTCTGATTCCATGTTGGAATGATGGATGCACAAGTGTCCTTGATGAAGCTGCAATCTTCAATGGAGGACCTTTTCCAGGAAGAAATATTCAGCCACAAAGAAAGTATGATAATGGCATTAAAATAGAGATTCTATTATGATCTATCAGATAATTTACAAAGAGTACATATGCCTGATTATATAAGCAAGTGCTAAACCTAGAATGCAAAGGATGTTGTCAAGTGTTCAAATCACACTTCATGTGACAACAAGAAACCCTAACCAACTACCTAGGGAATGATAACAAGATGGAGATAAGTTCTAGAAAAGACAACTCATTTTGTAGAAGGGAATCTTATCTCAACAACTTTATTAAATGATTAAATGCAACCTAGAACTAATATGATTAATTAAGACCTAAGTTAACTTATGCTAGTGTAATAATTAATTAATTACACTAACAGGATAAAATTCTATATTTTTCTAATTTAGATTTTTAACTATGATATCTAGTGCATGCCATTGTTTTCATAGTGTTTTATTGAAAAAAATTTCTTAATTAAGTTTTGAAGTCAAACCAGTCACAATTCAGACATGTGTTTACTTGCTAACACGTAACTTTTTTATATGTATCGAAATTCAATTTTATTTTTTTGTTGGATCAAGGACATCAATATCTAGTGCATAGATATTTTTTAGAAATTTTTTTTGATAATCTACTATTTTTCCACATGTGCAAAACGAGAGCTTAGTTTTCAGTGGAAAAACCTACATTCACAAGAAATAAAAAAGAAATATAATAATAAAATTAAATATATTTAAAATTATACTTTTTGGTAAGCTTATAGTAAGGACTACATACTTACAAAAAAATTAATAAATTCATTTGATCCCCCAAAAGGTAAATCAAAAGTGGTTTTTTATCAGCATTTTGATAGGTGTAAAGGAGACTTCGTTATAGGTATGGTTTAAAACTAGTAGGGTTTTATCCAACGGGGTTTGATTTAAGGTGGTTTGATCATACTCTCTTCAATTGGAATCTTTTAAATGGAACTTTTCAAGGCTTAAATCATTATATTTTCTAAAAAAATGTGATTTCAGCAAAAATCAAGATGTCCCAAAAAGTGTAAACCACTATTGTGGGATCGCCCAAGATTTATGTGGAAACCCTTTCAGGAGAAAACTAAGAAAAAAGGATTGCTTGGATCTATTGTCCAAATCCAACTTCAAAATAAAATACAAAAATTTGTAGGCATGAACCCACTGGAGACACCAATCTCTTAGAGGTACCAACCTCTAAAATACTTGACATCCTAAAAATACTTTTGAAACATAAGAAAATGTAGGATGTGAAATAGGTTATCTAGAAATGAGGGACCTATGCCAAAAAGCACAAAAAGGGGTGTCCACCTAATCACAAGCCCACATTTTCTAGTTTCAATAGGAAGAAGGATAGTGCCACAAGAGATTAGAATTGTTTTACAACCCTTAGGGTGAGTCAAATCCAAGTTTTGGGACACTATGTGATCTCTTCTTTCTTATGATAGAAAAGTGTAAAACACGATTGAAATGCACTTTGGGAAGATAAACTAAAGATACTAAATGAATTCAATTATGCAATGTCAGACTTGAAATGTAGATTTAAATAATAATACTAACAAAAAATACAAGTTGCAGGCAGATATGAGGGTTGAAGGATGATATCTATCAACCCAAAAAATCTTATCCCAAAAACTGTATAAGGATGCTTTAGCCAAATTTGGACGCCCTAATATATGACTGAAAGGAACTTTTGGGAGATGAGTAAAAGTGCATTAATGATCTAATAACTAAGATCTATCACTCGGAATGCAAAGGATTATGATAATACTATCAAAAATAATTGTTAACTAGCAGATCTAAGAAGGTTAAGATTGTTTGTAGCCAGCTCAAAAAGTGACAGTAAGGCATCACATTCTAGTGAATGTGTCCTTGTATCTTTTTCTGAAAATGATTTTTGCAATCCTCTGATGTTTTATCTAAGGCTCTTATTTCTCTAGGTTTTATTGTCGGAAGGTCAAAAAAAAATGTAGATGAGTTTTTGTGTCTTGACAACTTTGGTGACAACTTTGGTGGCAACTTTGACAACTTCGCACTTTTGATCCAATTTCACTCCACCTATAAATCTACAAACACACAAAGAGGATAAAAATGTTTGTTTTTGGTGTATAAGGGTTTGGCTTGGTAAAAATCTATTTTGGTAATTAAACATTGAAATAAAATAATGATAAAAATAAGTAATGGTGAATGAACACTAGCTTGTTGCAACTCACCAAAACCCTTTAATGGCTGCCCTTGGAGGACTAAAGCCTAACACATCACTACAAGGATTAGATCTTGCATGAAATGGTTTGATTGGATTCTTGATTTGACACTTGATTTGATGCTTGAAAACTTGAAACCTACATCACAATGTTAGCTCAAAAAACATGCATGAATGCAAATAACTTTGAAATGGTGATCTTGATCTTGATTTCTATAATAATTGGCTAAAAAATCTACTCTCTAATGCTCTTGACAATAATATTTTCTCTTGTGAAATTTGAATTATGCCACTTAGATTTGAATTGATAAAAGACCTTGTATTTAAAGGGAATTTTCTAATTTCTCGACAATTAAATATCAAAGGATGACAATTGAAATTTGAATTTGAATCATAAAAATACCACCAAAAACATATTAAAAAATGGGGTCCTAAACTTAAGGAGGACCCCCCTAAACCTAGGACATACATTTTCCAAGATGTGTAATTTGATGTTTGCAATTTTTTAATGTAGGTTCCCTTTCAGGAAACAAGATTAATTAGTCTTTTAAATCCATAATTGGGTCAAATAGAGGCTTAATGAATTCCAATTAATTAAGGGGATGCAAACATAGTGTGAAAATGTAAAGGAGTGCATTTTTTGGCACTACATTTAGCCCCCACTTTAGTGAGAGGATGAGCCCTACACTCAAACTCACACTAAAGTAGAAAAATAAGTCCAAAGAGGTCCAAGTGCACAAATTTTGATGGGATAGGATGACAAATATCAAGGAGGTTGTCCAAGCCCCCAAGATAAAATCTCATGGAAAACCAACATAAGTAAAAAGGGACACATACATATGTATGATATTAAGCAGCAAGATAGGATGCACAATCATGCAATGCCAAAATTAATGCAAAAGAAAGAAAATAAAAGATGGACTAGCTATAGTTGCGTTGTTGTCCATAAAAAAAATGTTCACAAGTGAAAACTCATTGTCCACTATGCAAACAAAATATACTCATGAGGGCTAGTGAAACCTGGTGTCCACTAGGTGAGCCCCAAAAAGCTGGCTGATGGGAAAGTCATGCTAGGTCTATAGGCTCCCATACATCAACCATACCAAATAAATCTTGATAACTTTGATAAGGCACCACACAAAAAGGTTCCATAAGGCTAGCAAGTTGCATTATGCTAGACACTCATGAAAAATAAAAAGGCTTCACTCGCAAGCAAGTTTTGTTATGCTCAGTACCCATGCAAAAGTTTTTAAATACAATAGGATAGAATAGTCAAAGGGGTTTTTCTTAATTCATGAAAGGTCTCACCTTAGGGAACATCATGCTCAGTGTCACTATGAGAGGACTAGTCAAGGATAAAATATTCGCAACTTAGTGAATGCAAGTTGTAGCATTACCACTAAGAGGAATGCCATATTCCAAGATAGGTCACGCTCTTGAAGGACATCAAACCCAATGTCACCACCAAGAAGACACATCACGTGAAGTAAGAAGACCACACTTTGAAGAAAACAATGAGCGGGTATGTGTATGCCCCCGCTTTAAAGAAATTGTGAAACACCATGTTGTGAACAATTACTTTAAAGTAGAACACAATAAAGGCCAATACATGAGAGCTTTATTTAGAAAGCCCTTGTTTCCAAGTAGAGCTTCATCATGTAAAGGAGTGTTACACCCCATATGCAATCCTAAGATAACACATAAGGGATCCATGTATTTAGGGTTAGCATATGTCTTTGTTATATTGATGTAATCAAGCTCAAAATTGTCAGCATTCCCCAAACGACTATGGAACAATGACCACAAAGGAAAGCTTCTAGGTCAACATGGAAGAGACCTAAATTTCTCAATGTCTTGCATCATCCCCAAAAGGAAAACACAAGACAAAATAATGGTGTATGACATATAGAAGAATGAAGATACAACTTGAGAATATTGTCACAATAGGTTTTCTTCCTTTGTATCATTGCACCAAAAAAGTGACAAGGGTCATCAAAAGTAGGCTCACAAATATATAGACACGCCAAGCAGCACTATACATGGGATCACATTATGCACATGCAATCACAAAGAACATGAAAATAAAACAAATAAAATACTAGTATGGTAGGTCATCTACATCCCAATCTTGTTCATCATATGTGAAAGGAAAACAACTAGCCAAGGGGACAGTGACAAGTGGTGTACTAGGAGCATCACCACATTCAACACGTTGTGAGTCACTCTTTATAGGAGGATCATCAAGGTTGTTATCATCTAAGCTCATGGAAGAGGAAAATAATAAATTCATCTTATTATGCACTTCCTCATCAATCTTAGCAATCTCATCATCATCCAAGTTAATCATAACAAGATGCCTAATGATGATGTCCATTGAAGTTTTTTATTGTTACGAAGGTGGAGAATCATCATGCTTTGTCTCAATTGGTATTTGATCTTGATTTTTTGTTTTTTTCTTTTCTTCTAACCAATGAGCAATAGTATGACATCTATGCCTAAGCTCTTTAGCATTTCTATTTCTTATTGCATGATTTTCAAGTTGTGATTGTGTAGGGTGGGTTTATCAACCATAGGTTTATTTTCTTCCTGCAAGGGAGGAACGGAAGGAAACATGGAAGGTTTTTCAACCACTTTCTATTTATCTTTATAAACTTGTTTGATCTTAGGAGGAGCAATAGGACTTATATGGTTATATCTTGGTTTTTTATAGGAAATAGGTGGAGGATTTTTCATGGATTGGTCTTGGTTACTTACAAGGCTTTTAGTTCAATCATGGTTTCATCAATGATAGGAAGCTCAATCATGGGTTGAGGCATGTTGCTAAGGGATAATTCTGCTATGTGCTTTGCCTTGACCTTTTGATAAGATTTGAAAAATAATTTATCACAAAATTTAATAGGTTTCATGGGCTCAAGCCAAAATAAATCCAATGAGAAATTCCCATAGGAAGACACGGGATTAAAGGCACTATGATGCATAGTAAATATTTCATTTCAAAATGGAAACTATAAGAATTTATGCACTACCAACAAGTTGACATCCATGGAGCATAGCCATGGATAACCAAGCTTCATATAGAATTGGTCTCATGATAGGATGATAGAGAATGATACATTCAATTGTTTCGCTCCAACTTTTAAAGGAAGAGTGATCGAAGCTATCACAGGGCAAGCAAAACCATTATGTGTTTTAATCAATGCTTTCAGTTGTTCATAAGAATCTTGATAAAGTTCATGCACAAATAATAATTCCTTAGTGATCACATTCTCTACACACATGGGATCAATTAATATCCCATTGATAGGCTTGTCATTGATTCTTTCGGCGATGTAAAGAGGACCATTGGGTGTGTGTTTGATTATGTCATTTTGTGAGAAAGAAATGTTCATAGACAAGTTGGTTTGGCCCTGATGAGGTTGAACATCAATTAAATTGACTAGAGTATCATATCCATCAGCATTCATGTTATCATCAGTCATGTCAACATTCATCACATCATTCTTCGCATCATCAACTTTTAAAAAAGAGATGTTATGATTTGGCATGGGATTAGTAAAAATTTGACAATTTTGGTTGGGTGGGGCAATGGACTTATTTCCTTGATCATTAACACCACCAATCTAGATGTGATTAGAATCAATGAGGTCTTGCATAATATGTTTAAGATGTTTTAAGTGTTCCATATTGTGTCCATTTTTCGATGATAATGTAAAAAGGCATTAGCATTATAGTTCGAAGGTAAAGGCTTAGTGGTATCAAGGGATCTAATGGGAGGTAAGGTAATTAGGGTCTTACCCAAAAGCTGCAACAAGATGGAATGGAGGGTATCGAGTAATGGGGTAAATTGTCTATTACGCTCTCTGAATTGATATGGATTTGTTGTTTTTATAGTATCAACTTGAGACTCAACATGTTGACTTGTTTGGGGTGGATTTATCTATAAAAAGCTATTATTTTGTTTCTTGAATGGTTGGAAATTGTTATGGGACACAAATTTGGATTTCTTAGGGGAGTCTGAAGGATTTTTTGTCTCATGATAACTAACCGAGTTCTAATAGTCACAAATATTTGTCCACAAATGTGTAAAGGAGAGAAATTTCATCATCCCAAGCTTGTCTTGAATATTGTTTGCAATTTTTCAATGAACATTCTTTTAAGATCAACATCGGGAATCTTAGTGTTGATTTGTGAGTAAAGCAAGTGGTATCATGCTATAAAATCAATGATCTTTTCATCATCCTTTGGTTTACACTTCATTAAATCAACTAAAGTCATCTTGGGACCAATGTGCACTGATAGCAATCTTACCAGTACATCAAGGACATGAACTTCTAACCACAAATAGTGACAGTTACCACACCACACAATCACAATACAATATGACAGTAATTGGGTTAGGCACAAGAAATGGAGATGTTCAGATGACAAAATCAAAATACAGAGAGACAAATATGAGTGTAAGAATAGAGCTTCATTTTATTACTTTTCTCTTCAAACAATTTTACATTGCATCCTTTCCTTTCAGAATTTATCCCTCTCTTCAGTGTTGTAGTTCTTCAACTTGAACCAATCTTCCTCTCTCAACTTTGTCTTTCAATTGAATCCTTTACTTCCCTTTCACTCCTCTAAAAGACCTTGATCGTCCCTCCTTTCCTATCTTCATTAGATATCATTTTCTTTGATCTCTCTCCTCACCTAGTTGTAGTCGTTCTCCTCCTTTTGGAAACTTCTCCTTGTTGTCTAACCAATCCATAACGAATTCTTGCAACTATTTGTTTACTCATTCAAAGAACTAGAGGAAGTTAGAGTGAAACACTTCCTTCCTCGCATGGTGACAAGAAGTAACTGGGAGATGTGGTGACAGGAGCATTGTCAACAAAGAGGAAAAACACTTGAACACAAAACAAAACTACAAAATCCAACCAAACAAAAATAAAAAGGAATAAACCAAAATTAAAGAGAAAGAGAGTGATGCCCCTACATCATGCACTTGGAAGTGGTTGATAAATACATCAACAAGCTCATTGGATGAACTAATTGAGTTAATTGGTAAAGAGAAAAACCATTCCAAGGTTGTATCTTTCAAAGACCTAAGGAAAAGCTTAGCCAAGAGATTGTCTTCAAAAATGAAGTCACTACATAAGGTTATGTATGCTGAAACATGGTTACTAGGATATCTTTTACCACCGTATTTCTCAAATCTAGTAATCTTTATGCCTTGTGGAATTTGTGCTCTCAATATCTCCAAAGATAATGGGTTTCTTTTGACATATTGCAAAGGTTGGCCATTTTTATTTTGATTCAATGTGGAAATTTGTTGTTGAAGGGATAAAATATTTTGCAAGATTTGGTTGACGGAATCATTGGTTGTGTTGTGGGATGGAGGTGAATAAGATGGAGGTGTATATGTATTTGGAGGATGAGTGAATTCCATGTTTGTGAGAGGTGTTGGATTATGAGATATGAGATTTGAATGCAATGAAGCTAAATGGATTCCTAGTGGAAATACCTAAGGTTGTATTGATATTGCTAGTGGGTTGCCTTTTTGTTGTAATAGTTGGATGAGTGTATGTAGAAATAGAGGCCACAGTTGTAGGAGGAATTGGATTTCTACCTTGAATTTGAGTGTATCCCAAATTTTGAGCACAACTAGCCATTGTAGGAACATGATTATCAATTATATGAGCTAGGATACGCATAATTTTTATTCCTTGTTCATTATCAAGCATTTTCCTCATGTTATCTATGATAGGAACCGTAGTACCAGCAATGTATTCAACACTCGCAAAGTTTTGCAATTTTTCTAAGGCTCCATCCATTTGTTTTAGTTTCTCATGAGGGACATTACCAACCATTGTGTCACCATCAGTCACATTGGTTGTGGGTAAACTGGTCATTGGAAATGTGGTATCAAAGCTATGGTTCGTAATGGGTTGACTAGTATCAACACTATGAGTGAAAGAGTTAAAAAACTCAAGATCCATAGCAGATGTAGTAGCGCGGGATGGCATTCAAATCTCGAACTACATCTCACTAAAGTATTGGTAATATGGCACTAGGTTGTGAAGCTTGTACAAGGTTCACCAAACCTAAGTGCACCCAAAATGGAGAAAGGGCACTATGTAATGCAATGAACACCCAAAAGTATGAATCACAATGCAAGTGTGTAAAAAGAGTTTTCAATTTTTAGATTTGAAACAAAATAGTTTATTGATTATGTTATTCAAAAACCTAAAAATGACGTCTTTTTAATGCCAATTTTGATTTCAAACAATACAATTAATTTGACCAATTGAACTTAATGCAAGAAAGTACAAAATTTTCTATTTTCTAAAACTAAAACTCAGATCTGATAGTAGAATAGAATGAAGCAAACAAAGACAAAATAATGCCTATAAATTTGAAACAACACCTGTACAAGGACACGTTTGTCCAAGGGTGAATGAGTTCTTGATTAGGGTTTTGAAAAAAACAAGTTTGTGTTTCTGGTTTAATGTTTGAACTTTCCATTTCAGGTTGCAAATAGTGACTTTTGTACCACATTTTTCTAGTTTCAAATGTCTTAATGCAAGTGCAAATAGTGATAAAAAGTGAGCAAAATGACAACATTTGGAATGTAATTTTGAACTAAAATTGAATCTAAATGACTGAAAGATACTCCACAATGCAAGATATATGCAAAATGAAAAATAAAATGATTTTATTATACTTGAATGATGCAAACATGCAAAATCAAACCCTAAATGCAATGCAAAGCACACTAACATACTAATGCAAACTAGATCTAGGGTTTTGAATGTCTCCAAATTAGAATTTAAGATGTACAAAGTCAAGTTCACCAAAATGAAACATAAGAAAACATTGGATGTGAAATAAGTGATCTAAAAATGAGGGACCTATGCCAAAAAGAACAAAAGGGGTGTCCACCTAATCACAACCCCACATTTTCCAATTTCATTAGGAAGAAGGATAGTGCCACAAGTGTTGCAAGGTGTGCACTCTTGGTCTCCTTGTGTTTTGCAATGTAGCGCTTGGGTTTGTGACATGGCTTAAATTCCTCTTGTGGATTCATGAACTCTATCAGTTGTATTGGGCATTAATAGGTTGATCTTTTGGTGCAATGACAACCATTTGTGCAACAATTGGTATCAGAGCCTGGGTCACGAGTTCAAACCCCTTGCTTGTGTTGCAGGTGGATTGTTACAAGGTGTGTACCCTTGGTCTCCTTGTGTTGTGCAATGCAATGCTTGGGTTCATGACATGGCTTAACCGCCTTGTGTGGACTCATTACATCTGGCGGTTGTATTAGGCATTAACAAGTTGATCTTTTGGTGCAACGACAATCATTTGTGCAATAATAAGAGATTAGAATTGACCTACAACCCTTAAGGTGAGTCAAATCCAAGTTTTGGGACACTATATAATCTCTTCTTCCTTATGATAGAAAAGTGTAAAATATGACTAAAATGCAATTTGAGGAGATAAACTAAAAATACTAAATGAACTCAATTGTGCAATGTAAGACTTAAAATGTAGATTTAAAACATAATACTAACAAAAAATACAATTTGCAGGTAAATCTAAGGGTTGCAAGATGGTATCTATCAACCCATAAAACCTTATCCCAAAAACTATTTAGGGATGCTTTAGCCAAATCTCGACACTCCAATATATGACTGAAAGGCACTTTTGGGAGATGAATAAAAGTGCATTAATGATCTAATAATTGAGATCTACCACTTGGAATGCAAAGTATTATGAAAATACTATTAGAAACAATCATTAACTATCAGATATGAGAAGGCTACGATGGTTTGTACCTAGCTCCAAAAGTGATGGTAAGGCATCCTATTCTAGTGAATGTATCCTTGTATCTTTTTCTGAAAATTCTTTTTGCATTCCTCTGATGTTGGATCTAAGTCTTTGATTTCTTCAGGTTTTATTGTTGAAAGGTCGAAAATAAATTCTATAAATGAGATTCTATGTCTTGACAACTTTGGTGACAACTTTGCACTTTTGATCCAATTTCAATCCACCTATAAATTTGCAAGCACACAAAAAGGAGGAAAAAAATTGTTTTCGATGTATAAGGGTATTCTTAGGTCAAACCCTAGGTTGGTAATGAAACCTTGAAATTAAATAATGATAAAAAGAAGGAATGATGAATGAGCACTAGCTTGTTGCAAATCACCAAAACCCTTTAATGGTTGCCCTTAGAGGACTAAAGTCTAACACATCACTCCAAGGATTGGATCTTAGCATGAAATGGCTTGATTGGATGCTTGATTTGATGCTTGAAAACTTGAAACCAGCATCACAATGTTAGCTCCAAAAACATGCATGAATGAAAATAACTTTGACATGATGATCTTGATCTTGATTGCTACAATAATTACTAAAAAAAGTACTCTCCAATGCTCTTGACAATAATCTTTGCTCTTGTGAAATTTGAATTCTGCCACTTAGATTTGAATTGATAAAAGACATTGTATTTATAGGTAATTTTCTAATTTCCCAACAATTGAACATCAAAGGCCAACAATTGCAATTGAATTTGAATTATAAAAATACCACCAAAAACATATTAAAAAATGGAATCCTAAACTTAAGGAGGACCAATCACCCTTGGGTGAATCCAGGTCTTATGCCTTAAACCTAGGACACACATTTTCCAAGATGTGTAATTTGATGTTTAATTAGGATTTTAAATGCATAATTGGGTCAATTAGAAGCTTAATTAAGTCCAATTAATTAAAAGGGGATGCAAACATAGTGTGAAAATGTAAAGAGATCACCTTCACAAAAATTTGCTTTGAATAATTTTCTATATTTTTCACCTTCAAAATTTTCTTGTGCTTGAATGATATTTTTTTTATTGATCATTTACTTCTTCCAACCACACTTCTCATTCTTCTTTTATACCTTCCCATTTCTCTTGGAAGGGGTGTGATTTCTCCCAAAGTAGACAACCTCTTTGAGGGTGTCATCTATCTCCAAAAGGTGGTGCCACTTTTGTTTTATTTCTTTAAATATTTTTATATAATTTTCTTGGGTGCTAGACATGGGTCGACCCATTTTTAATTTTTTGTTTTTTTTACTTTTTTAATTTACAAGGAGAGCACAAAAATAGGTATGTTAGCTAGCATTTCTTTCGGATCATAGGCATGTCTTTAATGTCTTGAAATGGTTCAATTTTCCCTTGAATAATGGATATTTGATATTAATTTTGTCTAGTTATTGGACAATGAATAGTGGCATTTGGCTTTCATACTTTGAATATGATTTTTGTATTTCAATTCTCTCCTACCTTTAACATCAATGACAATATTGCCAACAATCTCCCCCTTTATCATTGATGGCAACCTTGCATAGAAATAGCCTATGAAAATAGCACAAACATAATGCTCCCCACTCTCTCTAATTCTCCCCCTTTGACAGCAATGGAAAAGGAATCCATGGAGTTGTAAAATAATGCAATGACGAGCTCCCCTTGAGTAATGCATCTCCTTAGTGACTAGATGAAAATTATATCACCCCCAACGTACGTCTAAGATACTCAAAAGTTTCTTTTGGTAAGGGCTTTGTGAAGATGTATGTGATTTGTTCTTATGTAGAGATATACTCCAACTTAACTTGTTGATCTACCACTTGCTCTCTTAAGAAGTGATATTTAATTGGAATATGTTTTGTTCTAGTGTGCATGACGAGATTCTTCAAAATATTGATTGCACTTGTGTTATTACAAAACATTGATATTGGATGATTATATTCTACCTTAATGACCCTTAGAGTTTGCCTCATCCAAAGAACCTAAGTGTAATAAGATGTTTGTGTTATCTATTCAAACTCTGCAATGGATAGAGAAATGAAAGCATGTTTCTTACTCAACCAAAACATAAGACTATTACTAAGAAAGAATGCACCCCCACTTGTATTGTTTTTGTCAATACTACTAGCCCAATCTACATCAGTATATGTTGCTAACGTGAATGATATGAACCTACTATGATATATTCTTAAGTGTATATTATATATTCTTAATTATAATAATGAAAAGCACTTGTGGCATGCTTAACCCTAACATAAATATTAGTTAATACACTAATACCTCTTAATTAGGACAAGAAGAGGTATGTCCCTACATCATTTAGTCTATAAATAAGGAATAAAAATCTCTTGCATATCATTTTATTATAAAATATTAAATTCATATATTAGTATTTGATTATTGGAGGTCACCCCCTCGAAACAAGTGGTATCAAAGTTACGATTTGATCCAACATTTTTGTTTCTATCCTAACATCCAAAATAGTGCAAAATTGGATCTGACCTATTTTTTTTTGGTTTTGAGATATGTATTAGATAAGCTCAGATTAGAAAATAATTTGAACTTTGAAGGCACGTGTTCTAAAAGTTATTGAGATTTTGTTTTTTCATTAATTTGCTTTATAGGTAGCAATTTTTGGATTTTTTAAAAAATATATATTTTCGGAAAGCTTATCAAAAATTAGTTAGGGTTAGTTCTTTGTAATTTATTATTGGAAATAAAATTAATTCTTGAATTTAGTGGTCAAAGTTTAGTCAATTTTTTTCATTAATTCTCTTTATAGGCTGCAATTTCTTGGATTTTTATTTTTAATTACACTTTTGAAAAGCTTATCAAAATTAGGTAGGGTTAGTTCTTTGAAATTTATTTTTAGACATAAAATATATTCCTTAATTTAGTGGTCTAAGTTTGGTCCAAACTATTCTCTCTCACACCAAATACTTTCTTACCTAAATAAATATTAAAACAAAACCATAATTAAAGTCATGTCATCTTTAGGATTAGAGGACCTTTCTACACATACAAAATTTAAGGACCCGTTTTATTTTCCACCACCTAAAATTGAGGAAATAATTCCACAAGGACATGAAACAATGATAAATTTCATTAAAGATAAATTGTTTGACCTATTTGTAAAATCCTTAAATGAGGGTTTAGATAGGTTTACAAAGTAATAATTACTAGAATTAGTCTCAAAACAACCACCAAGGTGGGTACAACCCTAATAAACCAAATCAAGGGATAGGAGAACCTTTTTGAGGTCAATAATAATATTTACCAAGAATAAGCATTCACAAATTTGATGGTAGAAATGTAATTTCATGGATAAGCCTCACAGAACAATAATTTAAACTTCATAATATACCAAATAATGTCATGGTTGACATAGCTTTACTATATTTAGAATTAGGACTTTATCAATGGTACTAATGGAAGATGAGTGACAAAAAAGGACAAATGTTTAATTGGAAAGGATTTAGTAAAGAATTAGCAACCTTCTATGAGAAACCATGCATTGAAAGCTATCTCACTCAACTACCAAATTTAAAACAATTAAGGTCTATATCTAAATATAATGATGAGCATTTGAGATTGACACTTCGAGCTCCCGAGGTGACACCTTACCAAAGGATATAATTATACATCAATGGACTTAAGGACCAAATTCAACATGATATTTGTTTGTTGGAACCTTATACATTTAGGAAAGTAATGCAACAAGCATTGCATATTGATAAACAAAACACCACCAAAGGTCAAACCATCAGAGAAGTTGATAAAAATGTAACTACTATAAGAAAAAACATGGACAAATTATTTAACCTAAGGGAAATTACTACTCAATAAGAGGCAAAGAAGGCCTATGTTGGAATTGTGATAGCAAATGGTCAAGGAGTCATAAGTGTTTTCGTAGTGAGAAAAATAATAAGGTTAGAAAAAAGGGAGAAGTACCTACAAAAGAACTAAACATAAAACTTAAGAATGAGGATTCTAGAAAAAAGCACTACTATCTGTGTACACTTATTGAATGGAACAAATGCACCACAAACACTCAAAGTAATTGGTAATATTAAAAAGAAAAATGTGAAAATGCTAGTAGATAATGGTACTACACATAACTTTATTGATAGAAGATTAACTAATGAGCCTATAAATAAGGAAGAGAACTCTCTCTTGCATATCATCATATCATAAAATACTAAATTCATATATTATTATTTGATTATCGGAGGTCACTCCATTGAAGTTGTTTGCTATTATTTTTAATTTTACATTTATTTGCAAGAAATAACATAGTAAAATCTTCACCTCTTAGATACCACAAACCGAAACTCAAAGTTCCCTTTAGATATTTAAATATTCTTTTAATTTCCTACACACGAGTATCTTTTTGTGCTTCTTAAAACCATGCCACAATACCTACTTCTTGCATAATATCAAGCCTTGAATTTGTTACATATAATAGGCTCCCAATCATTGACCTGTATAGAGTTTAATTTTCTTCTCGTGATTCATCATCTTTACTTAATTTGCATCTTATGAACATGGGTGTACTCATTGGTTTACAATCCTCAATTCTAAACTTCTTCAACATCTCTTTGATATACTAGGTTTCAAATATGAATATGCCTTTATCGAATTGAGAAATTTGTAAGCCAAGGAAGAATGACAAGTTACCAAGCATGGACATCTCAAACTCTTTTTGCATATCCATGGAAAACTCTCAACACATTTTGTTACTAATACCACCAAAAACGATATTGTGGACATGAAAATTTGCAAAGTGGTTAGCATGATTCTAACATCCTCATAGAATAACATGACATTCTTCAAAAATAAATGATAAAACCGAATCAAACATGTAAAAGAAGACATAAAATGTATCTATTCTATGGTGGATTGGTGCTCCTCGAATATGTGAAAGAGCCCTTTCCCAACCCTTGATAAGCAAGATTGCCAAGATGATGAGATGATAGACAATGAGATGCTCATGAACTCAAGTTGCCTATAGAGAGGATGCTCTAAATGTAGATGTTGAAATAAGAGAAAATGCATTGCATTTATAGGAGTTGAGAGAGGAGAAGTCAAGATTAGGCAATGTGGGACTAAATTCCATCTAGTAGGAGATAGCCACTTGTCATAATGGGATTGGCCTATGCTTGTGCAAGTTTTGGCCAATGTGTCCATTCAAATTTGAAAAAAGGCAATAAATGCATGTGGTTGAGGGTTTTTGGGGGGAATTGTCTTTTTAATAAATCAAATAAAGTGATTTATTGTGCAAGTGGGTGGGTTAGTTAAGAGTTTAGATTTGACTCTAGTTGAGTCAAAAGCTAGAGAATGACTAATTATGATTAGAAGTTAATTAATCTAGATTAGTTAACTTGGATGATATTAGGAGGTGACATTTGATTTAAATCATTTTGTTTTATTTGAATCAAATGAGAAGAACTTTAAGGACTTCATTAAATAATTTTGATTTATTTAATTAAGCATGATGAACCTTAGGGAATTAATCAATAAATTGTTTTAATTGATTAATAGAAGAATTAGATGCATGATGTTAGTTTTGCATGTCTACAGATATCATCTAGACATAAACTACAACAATCAACTAATCATCACCTTCAGTTTTAATGTAAATATTGATATCAAAAATTCCCTTTTTGAAACCTTGTTATTGTAGATACTTGCCAAGTCTTGAGTACTTGATGTAGGAGCATCCACGATGTAAGAGAAATCTTGCATCCCAAAAAAAAAAAGTTTTTTTTGATTTTTATTAGGTTTGGTGAATAAATTTTCAATGAGGGCTAAATATAGCAAGGTTACTATTTTTAGTAAGTTGGCATGTGTGCACATATGGACATGAAATCTTATATAGAACTCCAAAATGGTGAAATGAATCCAATGGTGAAGAAATCACTTCAAGATCATTTGTCATTTGTGACATATTAATTCTTGTCTTAAAAATTCTTTTAAAATATTCAAAAGTCAATTTTGAGGCACCTAGAGGTTCCAATTAGGCTCGAAAAATGGTCGGAAATCATATTTTGCATCCCTTGCACTCATCAAAATCTTTCCAATGACATAGACGGTTTGTCAATCCGACGCCCGAGTGAAAATTTATGTCTCTTGGAAGGTGGAATAAAATTTGGAAATTTATAAAGGTCAAAAATAAGGACAACTAGATTGGTTTGGTGCCAAAGTCGAAGTCACAATTTGTTGGCAAGTGGAAGAATCATATAAAGTGGTCATGAATGGAAAGAGATTCATTCTGGAGAAGATAGTTTATTTTTCCTACTTTTTCAGCACAAAGTGGAGGTTGAGGTTTTAGTGGCTATTGTCGCCATTCATAGACTTGCATGTCTAATTTTTTGCATTTATTTGCATCCCATTTTTTGTAATAATGGTATTGTGATCAGATCATTGTAATGCATTTGATTGCATGTTTGTAATAGATTTAATGAAGATATAATAAAATTTGTAGGTTGTTTTTTAAATGTGTTTACCTTTGTAAGGTTGTGTTCGAGGGAGAGTTTCCCCTCCATCAATACCATGCATTGGGGGCTTGTTTCAACCCATAAAGTGTCTTCTTTAGTTAGCACACATAATCCTTATATTTTGATATGAGGAACCCTTTTGGCTTTTCAATATACACTTCTTCCTTTAAGTTTCCATTTAGAAAGGCTGAATTGACATCCATCTAATAGATTTTAAATTTCTTAAAGCAAACAAATTCCAAAAACATTCTAATAGCCTCCAATCATGCAATAAGGGAAAAAGTTTCTTCAAAATTAATACCTTCTACTTGAGCATACCCTTTGTATACTAACCTTTCTTTATTTGTTACAGCTTGGCCATCTTCAATCAGGTTGTTCCTTAAAATCCACTTGGTGCCAATTACATTTCTTCTTTTGGTCTTGAGAAAAATTCCCCAAGTCTCATTCTTTCAATTTGATTCAACTCTTCTTCCATAGCATCAATCAAATGTTTGTCCTCACTTGCTTCTGCACAATTATTAGGTTCTATCTTAGATAGTAAAGACATGTTTGCATGTTCTGATGCATTTTCAAGCTTCTTCTTGTCTGAATTTCAATATCTTTATGCCCAAAAATTAGATTTTTTGGATGACTCCTTTTGACAAATTTGGATGGTGTCTTTGTACATATTTGTCTCATTTTCAACTTCTTCCTCTCCTTCCTCTTCCTTGCAACTTGCTTCCTTTGTGTAATCAACTTCATGTTCTTTTTCTTTTTGATGTCTTTCTTTATCCACTCTTACATTTGTCCTTTCAACAATTTTGTGCAATCTTTTATTATAACATTTGTAGGCCTTGCTTCTTGAAGAGTAACTAAGGAAGATACCCTCATCAGATCTAGCTCATCAAGTTTTCACAAAGCCTCATCATCTCTTCTTATATAGCATTTTTTCCCAAAAACTTTGAAGTACTTAACCGTTGTAGGTCTACCCTTACATAGTTCATAAGGTGTTTTATTATTGTTGACTCTATTTTTTCATTGGTTCAGAACGTAGACTACTCTATTAACCACCTCTCTCCAAAATATGTCTAATAACCTGGACTCGTTTAACGTAGCTCTTGTCATCTCTTTAATAGCTCTATTTTTTATTTCTACAACTCCATTTTGTTGTGGAGTCCTTGCAGCTGAAAGATGTCTCCTTATCCCATGATGTTCACAAAATTCTTCAACTTAATTTGAAGTAAACTCACCTCCTTTATCTAATCTCAAGCACTTGATTTTCAAACTAGTTTCATTTTCAACAAGGCTTTGAATGTCTTAAACTTTTCAAATGCTTCAAAATTTTCTTTTAAAAAGGTAGCCCATGTCATCTTAGAATAATCATCAATCAGTAGCATAAAATAACTCGCCTTGCAAACTTTTTGTTCTTGTTGGCCCACAGTATGGACAAGTTCCAAGGGTTTTGATGTTAAATACTCCTTCGATTTAAAACTCGGCCTTGTTTTCTTTCATGTTGGCACTACTTGCAGATAGTATTTGAAGGTTTTGCAATCTTTGACATGTCTTTCAAAGCCCACTTAGTGTTGATTTTTGCTAGATTATCAAAGTTTATATGCCCTAGATCCTTTTGTTTCATAACCAACTCTCATCTTCTTGTCCCATGTAACATTTTTCTCCTTTGATCTCACTAAGAATGTAAAGCTCATTAGTTGTTTTACTTGCATTTGTAGCTAGTTTTCTTGTACTTGTCTTTCTAATTTCACAACCTTTAGCATGAAATGTGGGGGTGTGTTCTTGATCACACATTTGACTAACACTTGGAAGATTATGCTTCAACCCTTCAACATACAAGACATTTTCAGTTTTTTTTTTTCCATTGTCAGGGCTAAGAGTACCTTTACCAATTATCCTCACTATAACATTTTCTCCAAATTTTACTATACCTCCATTAACTTCTTTCAAAAGTGAGGAATTTTATCTTGTCCCCTATCATGTGGCTTGAGCAACCACTATCAATGTACCATTGACTTCCTTTATTTTGAACATGAAAACAATTTGCACTAGCATAGATTTCTCTTTTTGTTTTTCATGCTCTTACTTCCTCTTCCAAGCTTTTGTAAGTTCTTTCTTTTGCTTAGCAAGGGTATCTACTTTCTTGTTCTATCCAAAAGTTTTTGCAAAACCACTTCTACAAAAGTGTGTTGTATGATCATAGTTGTTGCACTTATAACATATAATATTGTAATTCATTAAAACAGCAAATAAATTGTAATTTCTATTTGAAAACCCATAAAGACTTTCATTCTTATTCCGCACAAAATTATTTCTTGTACGTGCTCTACAATCTTTTTTTTTGGGATCAAAATGATTACACAAAAACAATAACCAAAGAAAGAATTTTGGAACCTAGTCATGTGAGACTACCTTGGAAGAAAGAATGATCTGAATTTGTCCTTGTTGTCTTTGTGAAGAATGCTAGTCTTTTGCAGGATATCACTTACTTTCTTCTTATTGAAGGAACTTTTGAGCATTCTTGCATAGCCTTTAGGATTTTCTTTCATTTATCTTCTTCGACGATTGTGTAGCCTTTAGATTTTGATCTTCTTTATTATTCCCTTGGTTTTCTTCATAGTAACCTAATTGAATCATCTACCCACTCAATGTCTCCATAATGCATATATCTTATCTGCTTGTGGTTGTGATCTGCCATCTGCAAGAAACGTATGTATCTCATCCTTGACCTGAATCCAGCTGCATCCTGGTTGTCTGAATAATCCATTATCTTGGATTAATTTTCTTACATGCGCTGCATCATCCCACATTCCAGCCTGTACATACATGTTTGACAATAATACATGCGTTCCTGCACATTGTGGTTCCAGATAAAGAAGGCGTTCTGCTGCATGTTTTGCCAGCTTGAAATTCCAATGGATTTTGGAAGCGTTTAAGAGTGCTCCCCATACAATAGCATCAGGTCCCAATGGCATTTTATTGATGAAGTGCTCTGCTTGATCTAGCCACCCTGCACGCCCAAGAAGGTCAACCATGCAGGCATAATGCTCCATCGTCGGAGTAATATGATAATCCTGGCTCATGGACTGAAAATAGTCAAGACCCTCCTCTACGAGGCCTGCATGGCTACATGCAGAAAGAACACCCACAAAGGTTATATGGTCTGGCTTTGTACCTGTCTGTACCATTTTCTCAAAGAGTTTGAGAGCTTGGATGCCATGCCCATTTCGTGCATAGCCACAAATCATCGTAGTCCATGAGATCAAATTTTGTTCAGACATCTGATCGAATGCTTGGCGTGCATCGTCTAGGCCTCCACATCCAGCATACATATCAACAATGGCACTTCCTACACATATGACTGACTCAAAACCCAATTTCATAATATAAGCATGAAGTCTTTTCCCCTGATCTAGACTTGGTATGCCAGTACATGCCCTGAAAATGCAAGTAAA
>CM021105.1:5721716-5863904 GCA_007115665.2 Sequoiadendron giganteum | reverse complement strand
CTCTCTCTCTCTCTCTCTCTCCCCCCTTCTTCCCCTCTTCCCCTCTCCCTTCCCCCTCCTAATTATCTCTCTCTATCTCTCCATTTCGTTCTCTCTCCCTCTCTTTGTCTCTCTTGTCCACCCTCCACCTCCCAATTACTCTTGGGTGTATGTGTGCAAAAATCAGATATCTGATTTGAATGACTTTAAAATGACCTTTTTTGGTTTTATATTAGCCGACCCAAATCGAAAATCCGATTTGAATTGGATATCTGATTTGAATCGGATATTCAATTTGTTTTACTTTACAAATCGGATATTTGATTTTTTTTACTTTGGCTTGGGAATTGATATGGAGCAATGTACTAACACCCAACCAAAAAAAAAGTCAACTCAAGATTTTTGTGTTTTTTGGCGAGTGCAAAACGCTACTTTTTTCATATCGCCACTTTTTGGCCCATCATGGTCCTGCACATGCCTAGGTCACCCAAGTCATTCTAGAGTAATCATCTACCAACAACATAAAATATCTATCACCTTGAGAGCTTCTTGTTCTAGTAGGTCCACATAGGTCTTGTGGTAGAATATTCCTTAGTTTTGATCCTCTTCTTTGTGTGTTTTTCAAACTGATACTATATGCATATTGCATTATTAGGCCTTGTCATTCTTGGTATCTATTTATCACAACTTGAATAGAGTTGATCTTCACTACGCTATCAAAATTGACAAAACGCATTCTTCTATACCATAACCAACTTTTGTTGATTTGTGTCATAAAGCACTTACCACCATTACTTTTGATCTAATAAAAAATTCCTTTTGTCCTTGTTCTTGTAGCAACTAGAGTGTCTAAACTTCCTTTTCTGATTTAACAATTCTCATCATGAAACACCAAATTGATTCCTCTACTACATATTTTTCCTACACTAAGAAGATTATATCGAAGACCCTTGACATAAAGAAATCATTTGTCTTATACTTTCCATCAAATATAATTGAACCTTTTCCATATATCTTAGCAGATGTATCATCACCAAACTTAAAAAAACCACCATCATACTTCTTAAGCTTTAAAAAATTACTCTTATCATATGATTTGTATATCCATTGTCAATTATCTAGAAATTTCTCTCCTCTCTTGCATGAAAGGAAGTCAATATAGTTCCTTTAATACTATGAACTATTTCTAGAGAAATTTTCTTCACACATATTTCAAGGTTAGTGGAATTAGTCCTAGCATTCAAATCCATGAACAAGCATTCATCACTTCCATCATCTAAATAGTTTGATTCCTCATCATTAGATATACCATTGTCTTCTCTAACATAATAACTCTTCTAGAAAGATTTACTTGTATGATCTTTATGTTTGTCATTTGAAATGTTTCCTATATATTTTGAAGCATAATGACCTATCTTACCATAATTGAAACACTTGAAGGGTAACTTAACTTTGTATTTTCTAGTACCCTTTTTCAATTTTATTACAAAATTTGCTTCCACTTCATCAAAAATAATCTTGATCAGATTCATCATTCTTCTCTTTCTTGTTGACTTTAAAGCACTTTCTTTTCTTGAAGCATATTTGTCAAAACTATCTTAATTCAAAAGTAGTTAAAGCACCAAACAATTGATCTCTAGAATATTGATCCATATTATGAGCTTCCTCAATAGCAGAAACTTTAGCACTATAAGATTTAGGAAGGGTTCTCAATACATTTTTCATAATTGTACTTTCCTCCAGTTTTCCACCAAGATCGTTGATGACATTGACAATTTAATCCACCCTTAGCATGTAGCCTACAATATCTTCATCCTCTAACATCCTTACGGTTTCAAATTTGGCCTTAAAATTTTGCATCTTTTCTTGCTTGACCTTAACATATCCTTCATAAATTCTCTTCGACTTCTCCCAAACCTCTTTATCAATTTTGTAGCTTATTACCTTCACAATTTCTAAATCAGAAAGCACACTCAAGATAGCATTCCTTTCTTTTCCATTATTCTCATAATCCTTGATATCATCTTCAGTTGTTAGAGTAGTACACATAGTATATCCATCTTCAACTAACTTCCATACACCAAACCCTAATGAGACAAGAAAGGCTTCCATCACGACTTTCCAAATGACATAATTTGTTCCATAGAACATAGGGACTTTGACACCATTCATGTGCGTCATCCGGATCTACCTCCAGTAGTTAAGCTTCTTCCAAGGAACCTCAAATATGATACCAATTGTTAGACACATAGGACAAATCTGAGTGGGGTGAATCATTTGTGCATTAAACCTTCAAACCGTTATCATTAAAACCCTCAAAACCTTACTAAGAATTAGCATGAATCTAAACAAATGAAACAACACATCAACAACCATACACAATAGAACACTAGATTTTATGTGAAAAATATTAATCAAGCAAAAACCATGGTGAGGATTAACACATATATATGGATATCAATACTAAATACAAAAGGCTCACTATCGGAAGGGCTCACTACCCAAATGCCTCACTGTCAAAAATAAATAAAGGTTTGATGCTTAGGAAGATCACTTCTTCTAGAATACAATAGATTAGATATAATTTATTACAAAAGATTGACTACCTCAGAGTAGCATGAGAATCCACCACAACCATTCACAATCTTTAGCTCACTACATCCAACAACTTCAAGCACACTGAAATGTAGAAACCTTCTACTCACAACTTCTAGTAGTCTGAGGCATTCATGCTTGCACTCATATCTCAACACACAATCACATCCACATAATTTCACACCACACATCACACCACACACTTCTCTAGCGATTGATCATGCACATATCTCCTTTGCAACCTCAAATAACCTTCTCCAAGTCGGCCTCAATAAAATGTATGCACCTCAAACATGCAACCACCAAATAGGTCAACACCAAACACCTTCATGGTGGAAATAAGTGAAGGTGTACCACACCAAGGGTTAATGAGGACCCAAATCTACACTGACATGCTACACTATGCTTCCACAAACAACAAAGCACATCCACAATCAGTGCTAACACGCCAAGTCAGCTAAACGGACATTAATGCTATCAAACAATTTAATTCATACTTCAACATATTTTAAAACATCCTTTGGACTATGTAGCAACATTACACAATATCCTTAAATATTCCAACACCACCAGAATATTCAACAACACTAGAACAAATACCTACAACTAAGAATACTATCATCTTGTGAAACCAATCAAACTTCCATTAAGATACAACTCATAAACCAAGCTTGTAGAATAGATGAACTCCAAACCATCCAAGAGAATATAGATACAAGCATCATTAGCACATTCCCAAATCTGCAAGACAAGAAAATTTAGGGCAGAGAAATGGAGAGGAATTCCATTTCTCTCAGATATTCTTTTTCACAAGCCAAACACTGTCAAATAAATCTTCTACTGCCACATGATATAGAACCTAAAACTCTAGATATAACTGTAGACACATAAAAATGAGCTAGGCTTGCAAGCTCTATTTCTAATCTCTTTCTTCCTAGCATAATTAAGACATTTTAATTATGTCCTTGGTCCACATTCGACTATTAATTAAATAATTCATGATTATTTAATTAATTCATATCTTTTTTATTCTTCATGATTATTAAATAAATAAATTTTATTTATTTATTTAATTACGTCACTAATTGTCTAATGTCTTTCTATAATTAAATAAATTTCCTAATTTATTTAATTATCCTTGTCCATTATGTCTTCTTGATTATTAAATAAATAACTTTATTTATTTAATATGTCTCTAATTTAAAGTCCTCTTGTAATTAAATAAATTCTTTTATTTATTTAATTATGGCCATCTTCACATTCTCCTCATTTTAAATAAAATCTTATTTATTTAAAATAAGTCCCACCACCTAAATTAAATAATTTTATTATTTAATTTCTCCTCTTTTATTGTGCTCATTTTAAATAAATCTTATTTATTTAAAATAAGTCCCTCTTTAAAAATCCCTTCTTTTGTAAATAATTTAATTTAAATTATTTATTGTCACATGACCCCACCCTTTTTGAATTAAAATAGTTTTTAATTTAAAAAGTCAACAACCCCTCTTGAATTAAATAATTTTAAATTATTATTTGATTCCCCAACAATTTCGGTTTGTGTGCCTTGTCACATGCATTGTCAACCCTTGATTTGATTTTTCTTAAAATCAATCTTGTCCATTCATTTCGAATTTGACCTAATGTTGCCCTAACCCTAATTGTGGGTTGTCATATTGAATCTTGTCCATAGATTCTAGGTCATTTATCAGTCTTTAATCTCACCCGTCCATACAAAATTGCATTTTCTATAAAATGTCAATTTTGTCTCATATCTATCACTGGCTATCCATTATTATCTCTTACATCTCTGTCCTTTGCATTTTTAGAATTGTTTGCATTTCATAGCATTATTATTCTCATTTAGCATAGCATAGTTTAGATTTCATTTGATATTTAGAAATGTTAGATGCTTACTAATTGCATTAGGGCATAGTATAGCATATAGTTTATCAAATCCTTCAATGTTTGCTTAGGGCTTGTCATTTCTATTGACTTGCTCTTTGTAAATCTGAGGGCAAGTTATTTATTTCAGCAAATTTAGAAGGTGTAATGGAGGTTAGTCATGGAGGATGAAGACAACCTTTGAGGTTGTTCATCTATTCCAATGCACTCCATTACCATACTTTGGGTTTTTATGTTCTGCATATTACATTGCTAACCATAGAAATTTCCCTTTGTTACAATAACACCTTTAGAGACCACTGATCATCACATCCAAATGGCACAAACACATCTTGAAGAATGAAGAAATATGGAACACAACACAAAACACACCACTGTCACCTTGTACACTCTTTATGCAAATTTTCTCAAAATCACTTGGAAACCAAGTGATCATCCTACATCTACAACACCTTCTCATCACCACAAACACCTTCTCATCATAGCCACACTAGAGGTTGACATCAATGAAAACACTAATGACAACATAGTGCAACAAGAACATGGAAGATAGAGTGTTGCGAGCAAGAAAATGTCCTACCAAAACCCAATGAGAAAGAGAAAAATCATGAAGACTATGCACCAAAACCACTCACTCACAGTGCATACAAATAATAGGAGAAAGAAAAGACGAGAGAGGGATCAAAAAGCTTAAGGTAAGAAAGGAGGGGGAGAAGAAATATAAATGGAATTAGGGTAAAGCATATGAGTGTGTCATAAATTCTCTACATGGGAGAAAATCAAGTCACAAGTCATGGGGGGAGGGAAGGAGGACTTGTAACTTGGTTTTAGGTCCCTATTAGGGCTTGACACCTAAAGCAAACTTTAAACCAAGACAAAGAGAAATGGGGACTATGTCATGAGATGAACTTGGAACCTAGAACCTTGGGGTGTGTATGCAAGGTATAACAATACCTAGATTTATGGGGAAAACCATAATCAAGTACCTAATGAAGGGCAACCAATCCTAGTTATAAATTAAATCAGTAACCAACAATAAACAAAATTTAACATTTTCAAAGCATGAAAAGTGAACTACATAGACTTAGAAAATTACACCACAAAATTTCTTTTGCAACACTCAATATATTCCATAATATTTATAAAAATCTACTAACTCAAGTCCATAGATATTACCATTGTAAAATGACAAATCTAAAATATACATTACCAAAATTTCTTTCACTCAATGACTAGAATCTTTCAAAACAAATATGAAACTATAATTAATACTAGTTGTTACACAATAATAGTCATGGTTTACTAGAACTTCCCCAACTCAAAGCTATCAAAGCTTTCGACAATGCCAATGAAATATCCTATGAAATTTGTCACCAAACATTTCAAATTTGTCTTCTCTATCTTACTCATAGTAACCTGACTTGCCATGATTCCCTAACAAAAAACCCATGAATTCTTCCAAAGATCAGGCCGTTTTAGAAGTCTTCAATTATTTTCCCATTGCCTTTCCACTACGTTGAAGAGCATGCGCTTATACTTAGAGAGGCATAAATTTGTATAAGATAAAAATTTATGTATTTAATTTCAATAACCATAATTAAAACAATGACATAAGATCTAACAATTAAGTAACACAAGAGGGTGATCCCACAATACTAATTTACAATTTTTGGCCAAACTGGACATTGAACTGATTTTTTTAAACTAAATCTTCACTTTTGTGCATCTATAACTTCTAAACCATGAAGAATTTCAATATGATGCAAACTAGTGATTTGTGACATTTTGTCTATAGATTCTAAATATATATTTTTTAAAATTTTGGAATCAAAATATATTTATTTTCCCATCTCCTTCGAAAACTATTTTTTAATAGTAAACACCATTTTTAAAGAGTGACATGTACTTGCTAACACATAACTTTATTTTCTATGAAAGATATGTTGGAATGATGGATGCACTAGTGTCCTTGATGAAGCTGTAATCTTCAATGGAGGAACTTTGTCAGGAAGAAATATTCAACCACAAAGAAAGTATGATAGTGGCATTCAAATAGAGATTCTATTATGATCTATCAGATAATTTACAAAGAGTACATATGCCTAATTATATAGGCAAGTGTTAAACCTAGAATGCAAAGGATGTTGCCAAGTGTTCAAATCACACTTCATGTGACAAAAAGAAACCCTAACCAACTACCTAGGGAATGATAACAAGATGGAGATAAGTTATAGAAAAGACAACTCATTTTCTAGAAGGGAATCTTATCTCAACAACTTTATTAAATGATTAAATGCAACCTAGGACTAATATGATTAATTAAGACCTAAGTTAACTTATTCTAGTGTAATAATTAATTAATTACACTAACACCCCCCATAAGTGAAACTTAGGGAGGAAATGAAAAATGCAATGATTATGCATGATGATGATGGGTCCCGGATGATGGCCATTTTAGGTACCCATGTACAAAAGATGAAAATGAAACTATCTCCCACAAATGGAGAAAAAGGGGAAAACCCAGTGGGAAGAAAACCCCTCTCCGAAAAAGGAGATGAAATGCATAAAGGTGATGATTGGAGGACTCAACATTATCCCCCCCAAGGACAACAATCATCACATGGATACAATATAATCAAAAGCCCCCCCATAGGAGGGAAAGAGAGAGACTAAATAGCCCCCCCAAAATATGTGATCACCTACAAAAAAGGTAAGTGTATGTAGACAAAATATGATCCAATGTCGACAAACAACTTGTCTCCCTTTCGGAAGAAACAAAACCATGTAGAGATGTAGGGTAGCTCCCATTCCGAATAGGAATTGAAGGAAGGAGGGATGTATATGAATGCGGATGATGTCTCTGAAAGCTGCTCATGTGTCTCCTTACCTGATGAAGATGAATATGCCACAATCAAGTCAGGTACATGCTGAACAAGATCCAAAAACTATGATGGTTTGACAACAAGAGTGCAATGGTTTTCATCAAACAGGAGAGATATCCCCTCAAATATGTCCTCCAAATCTGAAATGTGAGACTCCACAAACAAGGATGCAATGTTTGATAGATAGGAATCCCAATCAGGAAGAAAGTGTGATACTGATTGTAATGAATCACTAGACATGCTCAATGAATCACTACCATGAGAATGTTCTTGTTGAATAGGAATGATAGGAGCCTCAATCAATGACTCTACACATGGAATCACTGAAGGTGAAGGTAGATCAACTGTCTCTGATGGAGAAGTAGGAGCATCGGAAGAACCCTCTTCATCCTCATCTGAAGATTAAAAGTATTCCAAATATTCAAAATCCCGCATAGTATCTGCATCATAGGGTATCCTGTCTGAAAGATGAAGAGGCACAAGACAATCTGAAATAGGATCATCTGGGAATGGCTGAATGTCATGATCTCCATGTATCTCCCAAATTTTAGTCCAAAGAGTGAGAGGGAAATCACAATGATCAACATTTTTCAAGGTGGAAACATCAATATGCATTGCAATGACTCCTAAGACATGATCCCTTTTGCAATTCGAAGCAAATTTCTTACTGTCAGTACCAGGAGGGGGAACAAGATTATACAAATGTAGCAACAAAAGAAGCCATCGAAGATGTGTGATGATACCATTTCTTCATTGTTTGTAGTTTCCCCGTTTCAACATGATCAAAGCAGGATGAAATGAAAACCCCATAATAAACTATGAATGATCTCCAAGATTACAAAGACAATGAAAGTGATATGCAACTGAAGTGATGTCACCCAAAACAAAAATCCTTTTCCCAAGCTTCAGGATATCCAAGTTATTGAACAAATGCACCAAATTGAACAAAACCAATGCAAGAGTACCTGGAGCTGAAACTGATCAAAGTGAATTAACGGATGAAAAGAGCTCTAAATTACCTTCCTGATGCCATTGGGATTACTGAATTTTGATCAACGGTTGCAAAGATATGAGCCTTTATGTCCAAACTAGGGTTTTGCATTCAGTTGACCGTAGAATATTCTGACAAAAAAATTTTGCAGAACAGATTGCACCACTAGAAAGTAGACCAAATTCTCTTTTCGACGATATCTTGTTTGTCGAAGTTTGACACCGTGGCGCAAAGATATGGCGATTTGAAAAAATCTACCCTATTAGGCCTGAGTTCAAATAGGTGCAAAAATAAGCACCTGGGGCAAAAAATAACAGCCCTGGTCTTGATGTGACACGGGCTGAATAGCCAAAAACAACCCCGATTGGGCGCATGGAGCAACCGAGGTGGCGGAGCGGGCGGCGCGACCGGGCAGAGGGGGCACCGTGGAGAAGGTAGCCCCGGTGTTGTGGATGACTGGGGGCACAAAATGGCAGGCCAGTTGAAGATCGGGAGCAAACACCGGCCACGGAAGGATGGTTGGCTGCGGCTGCGGACGGCATGGGGCCGCAGTGATGGCGGTGACGTCGGCGGATGGGGCCAACTAACCAAAACAACTTTAGCCTCCCAAAATATTTATGTATGCCGACTGTTAAATAAAATTCCAGGTCGCCCGCATAACCAATTTTTTGCAAAAACTATATAAAAAGATCTTCGTTTTTTGAAATAAAAAATGCCCAATGACTTAAAAAAAAATTGCCATGATACAGGACAAAAAGGGGAAATTTTATTTCTGTAAAAACTGTACGGATTGTACACAATACAAAAAACCCTAAATACCTCAAATGGCTCCCGGATGAAATATGTCCAAATTGGACAAATGGGCAGGTGATCCTAGGGTTTCGAGGCCTTTTGAAGACAATGGCGAGCTCAGATCTAACTCAATTTGCTCCATAAATCATCTTGGTCCCTAGGTGGAACCAACTAGCCTACAAAGAAAACCTTAATGCCTGCAAAGAATCTCACTAGCCAAACTTTCTTGATCCTGGGATGAACCTTCACTGGAATAGCTCTGATTCCATGTTGGAATGATGGATGCACAAGTGTCCTTGATGAAGCTGCAATCTTCAATGGAGGACCTTTTCCAGGAAGAAATATTCAGCCACAAAGAAAGTATGATAATGGCATTAAAATAGAGATTCTATTATGATCTATCAGATAATTTACAAAGAGTACATATGCCTGATTATATAAGCAAGTGCTAAACCTAGAATGCAAAGGATGTTGTCAAGTGTTCAAATCACACTTCATGTGACAACAAGAAACCCTAACCAACTACCTAGGGAATGATAACAAGATGGAGATAAGTTCTAGAAAAGACAACTCATTTTGTAGAAGGGAATCTTATCTCAACAACTTTATTAAATGATTAAATGCAACCTAGAACTAATATGATTAATTAAGACCTAAGTTAACTTATGCTAGTGTAATAATTAATTAATTACACTAACAGGATAAAATTCTATATTTTTCTAATTTAGATTTTTAACTATGATATCTAGTGCATGCCATTGTTTTCATAGTGTTTTATTGAAAAAAATTTCTTAATTAAGTTTTGAAGTCAAACCAGTCACAATTCAGACATGTGTTTACTTGCTAACACGTAACTTTTTTATATGTATCGAAATTCAATTTTATTTTTTTGTTGGATCAAGGACATCAATATCTAGTGCATAGATATTTTTTAGAAATTTTTTTTGATAATCTACTATTTTTCCACATGTGCAAAACGAGAGCTTAGTTTTCAGTGGAAAAACCTACATTCACAAGAAATAAAAAAGAAATATAATAATAAAATTAAATATATTTAAAATTATACTTTTTGGTAAGCTTATAGTAAGGACTACATACTTACAAAAAAATTAATAAATTCATTTGATCCCCCAAAAGGTAAATCAAAAGTGGTTTTTTATCAGCATTTTGATAGGTGTAAAGGAGACTTCGTTATAGGTATGGTTTAAAACTAGTAGGGTTTTATCCAACGGGGTTTGATTTAAGGTGGTTTGATCATACTCTCTTCAATTGGAATCTTTTAAATGGAACTTTTCAAGGCTTAAATCATTATATTTTCTAAAAAAATGTGATTTCAGCAAAAATCAAGATGTCCCAAAAAGTGTAAACCACTATTGTGGGATCGCCCAAGATTTATGTGGAAACCCTTTCAGGAGAAAACTAAGAAAAAAGGATTGCTTGGATCTATTGTCCAAATCCAACTTCAAAATAAAATACAAAAATTTGTAGGCATGAACCCACTGGAGACACCAATCTCTTAGAGGTACCAACCTCTAAAATACTTGACATCCTAAAAATACTTTTGAAACATAAGAAAATGTAGGATGTGAAATAGGTTATCTAGAAATGAGGGACCTATGCCAAAAAGCACAAAAAGGGGTGTCCACCTAATCACAAGCCCACATTTTCTAGTTTCAATAGGAAGAAGGATAGTGCCACAAGAGATTAGAATTGTTTTACAACCCTTAGGGTGAGTCAAATCCAAGTTTTGGGACACTATGTGATCTCTTCTTTCTTATGATAGAAAAGTGTAAAACACGATTGAAATGCACTTTGGGAAGATAAACTAAAGATACTAAATGAATTCAATTATGCAATGTCAGACTTGAAATGTAGATTTAAATAATAATACTAACAAAAAATACAAGTTGCAGGCAGATATGAGGGTTGAAGGATGATATCTATCAACCCAAAAAATCTTATCCCAAAAACTGTATAAGGATGCTTTAGCCAAATTTGGACGCCCTAATATATGACTGAAAGGAACTTTTGGGAGATGAGTAAAAGTGCATTAATGATCTAATAACTAAGATCTATCACTCGGAATGCAAAGGATTATGATAATACTATCAAAAATAATTGTTAACTAGCAGATCTAAGAAGGTTAAGATTGTTTGTAGCCAGCTCAAAAAGTGACAGTAAGGCATCACATTCTAGTGAATGTGTCCTTGTATCTTTTTCTGAAAATGATTTTTGCAATCCTCTGATGTTTTATCTAAGGCTCTTATTTCTCTAGGTTTTATTGTCGGAAGGTCAAAAAAAAATGTAGATGAGTTTTTGTGTCTTGACAACTTTGGTGACAACTTTGGTGGCAACTTTGACAACTTCGCACTTTTGATCCAATTTCACTCCACCTATAAATCTACAAACACACAAAGAGGATAAAAATGTTTGTTTTTGGTGTATAAGGGTTTGGCTTGGTAAAAATCTATTTTGGTAATTAAACATTGAAATAAAATAATGATAAAAATAAGTAATGGTGAATGAACACTAGCTTGTTGCAACTCACCAAAACCCTTTAATGGCTGCCCTTGGAGGACTAAAGCCTAACACATCACTACAAGGATTAGATCTTGCATGAAATGGTTTGATTGGATTCTTGATTTGACACTTGATTTGATGCTTGAAAACTTGAAACCTACATCACAATGTTAGCTCAAAAAACATGCATGAATGCAAATAACTTTGAAATGGTGATCTTGATCTTGATTTCTATAATAATTGGCTAAAAAATCTACTCTCTAATGCTCTTGACAATAATATTTTCTCTTGTGAAATTTGAATTATGCCACTTAGATTTGAATTGATAAAAGACCTTGTATTTAAAGGGAATTTTCTAATTTCTCGACAATTAAATATCAAAGGATGACAATTGAAATTTGAATTTGAATCATAAAAATACCACCAAAAACATATTAAAAAATGGGGTCCTAAACTTAAGGAGGACCCCCCTAAACCTAGGACATACATTTTCCAAGATGTGTAATTTGATGTTTGCAATTTTTTAATGTAGGTTCCCTTTCAGGAAACAAGATTAATTAGTCTTTTAAATCCATAATTGGGTCAAATAGAGGCTTAATGAATTCCAATTAATTAAGGGGATGCAAACATAGTGTGAAAATGTAAAGGAGTGCATTTTTTGGCACTACATTTAGCCCCCACTTTAGTGAGAGGATGAGCCCTACACTCAAACTCACACTAAAGTAGAAAAATAAGTCCAAAGAGGTCCAAGTGCACAAATTTTGATGGGATAGGATGACAAATATCAAGGAGGTTGTCCAAGCCCCCAAGATAAAATCTCATGGAAAACCAACATAAGTAAAAAGGGACACATACATATGTATGATATTAAGCAGCAAGATAGGATGCACAATCATGCAATGCCAAAATTAATGCAAAAGAAAGAAAATAAAAGATGGACTAGCTATAGTTGCGTTGTTGTCCATAAAAAAAATGTTCACAAGTGAAAACTCATTGTCCACTATGCAAACAAAATATACTCATGAGGGCTAGTGAAACCTGGTGTCCACTAGGTGAGCCCCAAAAAGCTGGCTGATGGGAAAGTCATGCTAGGTCTATAGGCTCCCATACATCAACCATACCAAATAAATCTTGATAACTTTGATAAGGCACCACACAAAAAGGTTCCATAAGGCTAGCAAGTTGCATTATGCTAGACACTCATGAAAAATAAAAAGGCTTCACTCGCAAGCAAGTTTTGTTATGCTCAGTACCCATGCAAAAGTTTTTAAATACAATAGGATAGAATAGTCAAAGGGGTTTTTCTTAATTCATGAAAGGTCTCACCTTAGGGAACATCATGCTCAGTGTCACTATGAGAGGACTAGTCAAGGATAAAATATTCGCAACTTAGTGAATGCAAGTTGTAGCATTACCACTAAGAGGAATGCCATATTCCAAGATAGGTCACGCTCTTGAAGGACATCAAACCCAATGTCACCACCAAGAAGACACATCACGTGAAGTAAGAAGACCACACTTTGAAGAAAACAATGAGCGGGTATGTGTATGCCCCCGCTTTAAAGAAATTGTGAAACACCATGTTGTGAACAATTACTTTAAAGTAGAACACAATAAAGGCCAATACATGAGAGCTTTATTTAGAAAGCCCTTGTTTCCAAGTAGAGCTTCATCATGTAAAGGAGTGTTACACCCCATATGCAATCCTAAGATAACACATAAGGGATCCATGTATTTAGGGTTAGCATATGTCTTTGTTATATTGATGTAATCAAGCTCAAAATTGTCAGCATTCCCCAAACGACTATGGAACAATGACCACAAAGGAAAGCTTCTAGGTCAACATGGAAGAGACCTAAATTTCTCAATGTCTTGCATCATCCCCAAAAGGAAAACACAAGACAAAATAATGGTGTATGACATATAGAAGAATGAAGATACAACTTGAGAATATTGTCACAATAGGTTTTCTTCCTTTGTATCATTGCACCAAAAAAGTGACAAGGGTCATCAAAAGTAGGCTCACAAATATATAGACACGCCAAGCAGCACTATACATGGGATCACATTATGCACATGCAATCACAAAGAACATGAAAATAAAACAAATAAAATACTAGTATGGTAGGTCATCTACATCCCAATCTTGTTCATCATATGTGAAAGGAAAACAACTAGCCAAGGGGACAGTGACAAGTGGTGTACTAGGAGCATCACCACATTCAACACGTTGTGAGTCACTCTTTATAGGAGGATCATCAAGGTTGTTATCATCTAAGCTCATGGAAGAGGAAAATAATAAATTCATCTTATTATGCACTTCCTCATCAATCTTAGCAATCTCATCATCATCCAAGTTAATCATAACAAGATGCCTAATGATGATGTCCATTGAAGTTTTTTATTGTTACGAAGGTGGAGAATCATCATGCTTTGTCTCAATTGGTATTTGATCTTGATTTTTTGTTTTTTTCTTTTCTTCTAACCAATGAGCAATAGTATGACATCTATGCCTAAGCTCTTTAGCATTTCTATTTCTTATTGCATGATTTTCAAGTTGTGATTGTGTAGGGTGGGTTTATCAACCATAGGTTTATTTTCTTCCTGCAAGGGAGGAACGGAAGGAAACATGGAAGGTTTTTCAACCACTTTCTATTTATCTTTATAAACTTGTTTGATCTTAGGAGGAGCAATAGGACTTATATGGTTATATCTTGGTTTTTTATAGGAAATAGGTGGAGGATTTTTCATGGATTGGTCTTGGTTACTTACAAGGCTTTTAGTTCAATCATGGTTTCATCAATGATAGGAAGCTCAATCATGGGTTGAGGCATGTTGCTAAGGGATAATTCTGCTATGTGCTTTGCCTTGACCTTTTGATAAGATTTGAAAAATAATTTATCACAAAATTTAATAGGTTTCATGGGCTCAAGCCAAAATAAATCCAATGAGAAATTCCCATAGGAAGACACGGGATTAAAGGCACTATGATGCATAGTAAATATTTCATTTCAAAATGGAAACTATAAGAATTTATGCACTACCAACAAGTTGACATCCATGGAGCATAGCCATGGATAACCAAGCTTCATATAGAATTGGTCTCATGATAGGATGATAGAGAATGATACATTCAATTGTTTCGCTCCAACTTTTAAAGGAAGAGTGATCGAAGCTATCACAGGGCAAGCAAAACCATTATGTGTTTTAATCAATGCTTTCAGTTGTTCATAAGAATCTTGATAAAGTTCATGCACAAATAATAATTCCTTAGTGATCACATTCTCTACACACATGGGATCAATTAATATCCCATTGATAGGCTTGTCATTGATTCTTTCGGCGATGTAAAGAGGACCATTGGGTGTGTGTTTGATTATGTCATTTTGTGAGAAAGAAATGTTCATAGACAAGTTGGTTTGGCCCTGATGAGGTTGAACATCAATTAAATTGACTAGAGTATCATATCCATCAGCATTCATGTTATCATCAGTCATGTCAACATTCATCACATCATTCTTCGCATCATCAACTTTTAAAAAAGAGATGTTATGATTTGGCATGGGATTAGTAAAAATTTGACAATTTTGGTTGGGTGGGGCAATGGACTTATTTCCTTGATCATTAACACCACCAATCTAGATGTGATTAGAATCAATGAGGTCTTGCATAATATGTTTAAGATGTTTTAAGTGTTCCATATTGTGTCCATTTTTCGATGATAATGTAAAAAGGCATTAGCATTATAGTTCGAAGGTAAAGGCTTAGTGGTATCAAGGGATCTAATGGGAGGTAAGGTAATTAGGGTCTTACCCAAAAGCTGCAACAAGATGGAATGGAGGGTATCGAGTAATGGGGTAAATTGTCTATTACGCTCTCTGAATTGATATGGATTTGTTGTTTTTATAGTATCAACTTGAGACTCAACATGTTGACTTGTTTGGGGTGGATTTATCTATAAAAAGCTATTATTTTGTTTCTTGAATGGTTGGAAATTGTTATGGGACACAAATTTGGATTTCTTAGGGGAGTCTGAAGGATTTTTTGTCTCATGATAACTAACCGAGTTCTAATAGTCACAAATATTTGTCCACAAATGTGTAAAGGAGAGAAATTTCATCATCCCAAGCTTGTCTTGAATATTGTTTGCAATTTTTCAATGAACATTCTTTTAAGATCAACATCGGGAATCTTAGTGTTGATTTGTGAGTAAAGCAAGTGGTATCATGCTATAAAATCAATGATCTTTTCATCATCCTTTGGTTTACACTTCATTAAATCAACTAAAGTCATCTTGGGACCAATGTGCACTGATAGCAATCTTACCAGTACATCAAGGACATGAACTTCTAACCACAAATAGTGACAGTTACCACACCACACAATCACAATACAATATGACAGTAATTGGGTTAGGCACAAGAAATGGAGATGTTCAGATGACAAAATCAAAATACAGAGAGACAAATATGAGTGTAAGAATAGAGCTTCATTTTATTACTTTTCTCTTCAAACAATTTTACATTGCATCCTTTCCTTTCAGAATTTATCCCTCTCTTCAGTGTTGTAGTTCTTCAACTTGAACCAATCTTCCTCTCTCAACTTTGTCTTTCAATTGAATCCTTTACTTCCCTTTCACTCCTCTAAAAGACCTTGATCGTCCCTCCTTTCCTATCTTCATTAGATATCATTTTCTTTGATCTCTCTCCTCACCTAGTTGTAGTCGTTCTCCTCCTTTTGGAAACTTCTCCTTGTTGTCTAACCAATCCATAACGAATTCTTGCAACTATTTGTTTACTCATTCAAAGAACTAGAGGAAGTTAGAGTGAAACACTTCCTTCCTCGCATGGTGACAAGAAGTAACTGGGAGATGTGGTGACAGGAGCATTGTCAACAAAGAGGAAAAACACTTGAACACAAAACAAAACTACAAAATCCAACCAAACAAAAATAAAAAGGAATAAACCAAAATTAAAGAGAAAGAGAGTGATGCCCCTACATCATGCACTTGGAAGTGGTTGATAAATACATCAACAAGCTCATTGGATGAACTAATTGAGTTAATTGGTAAAGAGAAAAACCATTCCAAGGTTGTATCTTTCAAAGACCTAAGGAAAAGCTTAGCCAAGAGATTGTCTTCAAAAATGAAGTCACTACATAAGGTTATGTATGCTGAAACATGGTTACTAGGATATCTTTTACCACCGTATTTCTCAAATCTAGTAATCTTTATGCCTTGTGGAATTTGTGCTCTCAATATCTCCAAAGATAATGGGTTTCTTTTGACATATTGCAAAGGTTGGCCATTTTTATTTTGATTCAATGTGGAAATTTGTTGTTGAAGGGATAAAATATTTTGCAAGATTTGGTTGACGGAATCATTGGTTGTGTTGTGGGATGGAGGTGAATAAGATGGAGGTGTATATGTATTTGGAGGATGAGTGAATTCCATGTTTGTGAGAGGTGTTGGATTATGAGATATGAGATTTGAATGCAATGAAGCTAAATGGATTCCTAGTGGAAATACCTAAGGTTGTATTGATATTGCTAGTGGGTTGCCTTTTTGTTGTAATAGTTGGATGAGTGTATGTAGAAATAGAGGCCACAGTTGTAGGAGGAATTGGATTTCTACCTTGAATTTGAGTGTATCCCAAATTTTGAGCACAACTAGCCATTGTAGGAACATGATTATCAATTATATGAGCTAGGATACGCATAATTTTTATTCCTTGTTCATTATCAAGCATTTTCCTCATGTTATCTATGATAGGAACCGTAGTACCAGCAATGTATTCAACACTCGCAAAGTTTTGCAATTTTTCTAAGGCTCCATCCATTTGTTTTAGTTTCTCATGAGGGACATTACCAACCATTGTGTCACCATCAGTCACATTGGTTGTGGGTAAACTGGTCATTGGAAATGTGGTATCAAAGCTATGGTTCGTAATGGGTTGACTAGTATCAACACTATGAGTGAAAGAGTTAAAAAACTCAAGATCCATAGCAGATGTAGTAGCGCGGGATGGCATTCAAATCTCGAACTACATCTCACTAAAGTATTGGTAATATGGCACTAGGTTGTGAAGCTTGTACAAGGTTCACCAAACCTAAGTGCACCCAAAATGGAGAAAGGGCACTATGTAATGCAATGAACACCCAAAAGTATGAATCACAATGCAAGTGTGTAAAAAGAGTTTTCAATTTTTAGATTTGAAACAAAATAGTTTATTGATTATGTTATTCAAAAACCTAAAAATGACGTCTTTTTAATGCCAATTTTGATTTCAAACAATACAATTAATTTGACCAATTGAACTTAATGCAAGAAAGTACAAAATTTTCTATTTTCTAAAACTAAAACTCAGATCTGATAGTAGAATAGAATGAAGCAAACAAAGACAAAATAATGCCTATAAATTTGAAACAACACCTGTACAAGGACACGTTTGTCCAAGGGTGAATGAGTTCTTGATTAGGGTTTTGAAAAAAACAAGTTTGTGTTTCTGGTTTAATGTTTGAACTTTCCATTTCAGGTTGCAAATAGTGACTTTTGTACCACATTTTTCTAGTTTCAAATGTCTTAATGCAAGTGCAAATAGTGATAAAAAGTGAGCAAAATGACAACATTTGGAATGTAATTTTGAACTAAAATTGAATCTAAATGACTGAAAGATACTCCACAATGCAAGATATATGCAAAATGAAAAATAAAATGATTTTATTATACTTGAATGATGCAAACATGCAAAATCAAACCCTAAATGCAATGCAAAGCACACTAACATACTAATGCAAACTAGATCTAGGGTTTTGAATGTCTCCAAATTAGAATTTAAGATGTACAAAGTCAAGTTCACCAAAATGAAACATAAGAAAACATTGGATGTGAAATAAGTGATCTAAAAATGAGGGACCTATGCCAAAAAGAACAAAAGGGGTGTCCACCTAATCACAACCCCACATTTTCCAATTTCATTAGGAAGAAGGATAGTGCCACAAGTGTTGCAAGGTGTGCACTCTTGGTCTCCTTGTGTTTTGCAATGTAGCGCTTGGGTTTGTGACATGGCTTAAATTCCTCTTGTGGATTCATGAACTCTATCAGTTGTATTGGGCATTAATAGGTTGATCTTTTGGTGCAATGACAACCATTTGTGCAACAATTGGTATCAGAGCCTGGGTCACGAGTTCAAACCCCTTGCTTGTGTTGCAGGTGGATTGTTACAAGGTGTGTACCCTTGGTCTCCTTGTGTTGTGCAATGCAATGCTTGGGTTCATGACATGGCTTAACCGCCTTGTGTGGACTCATTACATCTGGCGGTTGTATTAGGCATTAACAAGTTGATCTTTTGGTGCAACGACAATCATTTGTGCAATAATAAGAGATTAGAATTGACCTACAACCCTTAAGGTGAGTCAAATCCAAGTTTTGGGACACTATATAATCTCTTCTTCCTTATGATAGAAAAGTGTAAAATATGACTAAAATGCAATTTGAGGAGATAAACTAAAAATACTAAATGAACTCAATTGTGCAATGTAAGACTTAAAATGTAGATTTAAAACATAATACTAACAAAAAATACAATTTGCAGGTAAATCTAAGGGTTGCAAGATGGTATCTATCAACCCATAAAACCTTATCCCAAAAACTATTTAGGGATGCTTTAGCCAAATCTCGACACTCCAATATATGACTGAAAGGCACTTTTGGGAGATGAATAAAAGTGCATTAATGATCTAATAATTGAGATCTACCACTTGGAATGCAAAGTATTATGAAAATACTATTAGAAACAATCATTAACTATCAGATATGAGAAGGCTACGATGGTTTGTACCTAGCTCCAAAAGTGATGGTAAGGCATCCTATTCTAGTGAATGTATCCTTGTATCTTTTTCTGAAAATTCTTTTTGCATTCCTCTGATGTTGGATCTAAGTCTTTGATTTCTTCAGGTTTTATTGTTGAAAGGTCGAAAATAAATTCTATAAATGAGATTCTATGTCTTGACAACTTTGGTGACAACTTTGCACTTTTGATCCAATTTCAATCCACCTATAAATTTGCAAGCACACAAAAAGGAGGAAAAAAATTGTTTTCGATGTATAAGGGTATTCTTAGGTCAAACCCTAGGTTGGTAATGAAACCTTGAAATTAAATAATGATAAAAAGAAGGAATGATGAATGAGCACTAGCTTGTTGCAAATCACCAAAACCCTTTAATGGTTGCCCTTAGAGGACTAAAGTCTAACACATCACTCCAAGGATTGGATCTTAGCATGAAATGGCTTGATTGGATGCTTGATTTGATGCTTGAAAACTTGAAACCAGCATCACAATGTTAGCTCCAAAAACATGCATGAATGAAAATAACTTTGACATGATGATCTTGATCTTGATTGCTACAATAATTACTAAAAAAAGTACTCTCCAATGCTCTTGACAATAATCTTTGCTCTTGTGAAATTTGAATTCTGCCACTTAGATTTGAATTGATAAAAGACATTGTATTTATAGGTAATTTTCTAATTTCCCAACAATTGAACATCAAAGGCCAACAATTGCAATTGAATTTGAATTATAAAAATACCACCAAAAACATATTAAAAAATGGAATCCTAAACTTAAGGAGGACCAATCACCCTTGGGTGAATCCAGGTCTTATGCCTTAAACCTAGGACACACATTTTCCAAGATGTGTAATTTGATGTTTAATTAGGATTTTAAATGCATAATTGGGTCAATTAGAAGCTTAATTAAGTCCAATTAATTAAAAGGGGATGCAAACATAGTGTGAAAATGTAAAGAGATCACCTTCACAAAAATTTGCTTTGAATAATTTTCTATATTTTTCACCTTCAAAATTTTCTTGTGCTTGAATGATATTTTTTTTATTGATCATTTACTTCTTCCAACCACACTTCTCATTCTTCTTTTATACCTTCCCATTTCTCTTGGAAGGGGTGTGATTTCTCCCAAAGTAGACAACCTCTTTGAGGGTGTCATCTATCTCCAAAAGGTGGTGCCACTTTTGTTTTATTTCTTTAAATATTTTTATATAATTTTCTTGGGTGCTAGACATGGGTCGACCCATTTTTAATTTTTTGTTTTTTTTACTTTTTTAATTTACAAGGAGAGCACAAAAATAGGTATGTTAGCTAGCATTTCTTTCGGATCATAGGCATGTCTTTAATGTCTTGAAATGGTTCAATTTTCCCTTGAATAATGGATATTTGATATTAATTTTGTCTAGTTATTGGACAATGAATAGTGGCATTTGGCTTTCATACTTTGAATATGATTTTTGTATTTCAATTCTCTCCTACCTTTAACATCAATGACAATATTGCCAACAATCTCCCCCTTTATCATTGATGGCAACCTTGCATAGAAATAGCCTATGAAAATAGCACAAACATAATGCTCCCCACTCTCTCTAATTCTCCCCCTTTGACAGCAATGGAAAAGGAATCCATGGAGTTGTAAAATAATGCAATGACGAGCTCCCCTTGAGTAATGCATCTCCTTAGTGACTAGATGAAAATTATATCACCCCCAACGTACGTCTAAGATACTCAAAAGTTTCTTTTGGTAAGGGCTTTGTGAAGATGTATGTGATTTGTTCTTATGTAGAGATATACTCCAACTTAACTTGTTGATCTACCACTTGCTCTCTTAAGAAGTGATATTTAATTGGAATATGTTTTGTTCTAGTGTGCATGACGAGATTCTTCAAAATATTGATTGCACTTGTGTTATTACAAAACATTGATATTGGATGATTATATTCTACCTTAATGACCCTTAGAGTTTGCCTCATCCAAAGAACCTAAGTGTAATAAGATGTTTGTGTTATCTATTCAAACTCTGCAATGGATAGAGAAATGAAAGCATGTTTCTTACTCAACCAAAACATAAGACTATTACTAAGAAAGAATGCACCCCCACTTGTATTGTTTTTGTCAATACTACTAGCCCAATCTACATCAGTATATGTTGCTAACGTGAATGATATGAACCTACTATGATATATTCTTAAGTGTATATTATATATTCTTAATTATAATAATGAAAAGCACTTGTGGCATGCTTAACCCTAACATAAATATTAGTTAATACACTAATACCTCTTAATTAGGACAAGAAGAGGTATGTCCCTACATCATTTAGTCTATAAATAAGGAATAAAAATCTCTTGCATATCATTTTATTATAAAATATTAAATTCATATATTAGTATTTGATTATTGGAGGTCACCCCCTCGAAACAAGTGGTATCAAAGTTACGATTTGATCCAACATTTTTGTTTCTATCCTAACATCCAAAATAGTGCAAAATTGGATCTGACCTATTTTTTTTTGGTTTTGAGATATGTATTAGATAAGCTCAGATTAGAAAATAATTTGAACTTTGAAGGCACGTGTTCTAAAAGTTATTGAGATTTTGTTTTTTCATTAATTTGCTTTATAGGTAGCAATTTTTGGATTTTTTAAAAAATATATATTTTCGGAAAGCTTATCAAAAATTAGTTAGGGTTAGTTCTTTGTAATTTATTATTGGAAATAAAATTAATTCTTGAATTTAGTGGTCAAAGTTTAGTCAATTTTTTTCATTAATTCTCTTTATAGGCTGCAATTTCTTGGATTTTTATTTTTAATTACACTTTTGAAAAGCTTATCAAAATTAGGTAGGGTTAGTTCTTTGAAATTTATTTTTAGACATAAAATATATTCCTTAATTTAGTGGTCTAAGTTTGGTCCAAACTATTCTCTCTCACACCAAATACTTTCTTACCTAAATAAATATTAAAACAAAACCATAATTAAAGTCATGTCATCTTTAGGATTAGAGGACCTTTCTACACATACAAAATTTAAGGACCCGTTTTATTTTCCACCACCTAAAATTGAGGAAATAATTCCACAAGGACATGAAACAATGATAAATTTCATTAAAGATAAATTGTTTGACCTATTTGTAAAATCCTTAAATGAGGGTTTAGATAGGTTTACAAAGTAATAATTACTAGAATTAGTCTCAAAACAACCACCAAGGTGGGTACAACCCTAATAAACCAAATCAAGGGATAGGAGAACCTTTTTGAGGTCAATAATAATATTTACCAAGAATAAGCATTCACAAATTTGATGGTAGAAATGTAATTTCATGGATAAGCCTCACAGAACAATAATTTAAACTTCATAATATACCAAATAATGTCATGGTTGACATAGCTTTACTATATTTAGAATTAGGACTTTATCAATGGTACTAATGGAAGATGAGTGACAAAAAAGGACAAATGTTTAATTGGAAAGGATTTAGTAAAGAATTAGCAACCTTCTATGAGAAACCATGCATTGAAAGCTATCTCACTCAACTACCAAATTTAAAACAATTAAGGTCTATATCTAAATATAATGATGAGCATTTGAGATTGACACTTCGAGCTCCCGAGGTGACACCTTACCAAAGGATATAATTATACATCAATGGACTTAAGGACCAAATTCAACATGATATTTGTTTGTTGGAACCTTATACATTTAGGAAAGTAATGCAACAAGCATTGCATATTGATAAACAAAACACCACCAAAGGTCAAACCATCAGAGAAGTTGATAAAAATGTAACTACTATAAGAAAAAACATGGACAAATTATTTAACCTAAGGGAAATTACTACTCAATAAGAGGCAAAGAAGGCCTATGTTGGAATTGTGATAGCAAATGGTCAAGGAGTCATAAGTGTTTTCGTAGTGAGAAAAATAATAAGGTTAGAAAAAAGGGAGAAGTACCTACAAAAGAACTAAACATAAAACTTAAGAATGAGGATTCTAGAAAAAAGCACTACTATCTGTGTACACTTATTGAATGGAACAAATGCACCACAAACACTCAAAGTAATTGGTAATATTAAAAAGAAAAATGTGAAAATGCTAGTAGATAATGGTACTACACATAACTTTATTGATAGAAGATTAACTAATGAGCCTATAAATAAGGAAGAGAACTCTCTCTTGCATATCATCATATCATAAAATACTAAATTCATATATTATTATTTGATTATCGGAGGTCACTCCATTGAAGTTGTTTGCTATTATTTTTAATTTTACATTTATTTGCAAGAAATAACATAGTAAAATCTTCACCTCTTAGATACCACAAACCGAAACTCAAAGTTCCCTTTAGATATTTAAATATTCTTTTAATTTCCTACACACGAGTATCTTTTTGTGCTTCTTAAAACCATGCCACAATACCTACTTCTTGCATAATATCAAGCCTTGAATTTGTTACATATAATAGGCTCCCAATCATTGACCTGTATAGAGTTTAATTTTCTTCTCGTGATTCATCATCTTTACTTAATTTGCATCTTATGAACATGGGTGTACTCATTGGTTTACAATCCTCAATTCTAAACTTCTTCAACATCTCTTTGATATACTAGGTTTCAAATATGAATATGCCTTTATCGAATTGAGAAATTTGTAAGCCAAGGAAGAATGACAAGTTACCAAGCATGGACATCTCAAACTCTTTTTGCATATCCATGGAAAACTCTCAACACATTTTGTTACTAATACCACCAAAAACGATATTGTGGACATGAAAATTTGCAAAGTGGTTAGCATGATTCTAACATCCTCATAGAATAACATGACATTCTTCAAAAATAAATGATAAAACCGAATCAAACATGTAAAAGAAGACATAAAATGTATCTATTCTATGGTGGATTGGTGCTCCTCGAATATGTGAAAGAGCCCTTTCCCAACCCTTGATAAGCAAGATTGCCAAGATGATGAGATGATAGACAATGAGATGCTCATGAACTCAAGTTGCCTATAGAGAGGATGCTCTAAATGTAGATGTTGAAATAAGAGAAAATGCATTGCATTTATAGGAGTTGAGAGAGGAGAAGTCAAGATTAGGCAATGTGGGACTAAATTCCATCTAGTAGGAGATAGCCACTTGTCATAATGGGATTGGCCTATGCTTGTGCAAGTTTTGGCCAATGTGTCCATTCAAATTTGAAAAAAGGCAATAAATGCATGTGGTTGAGGGTTTTTGGGGGGAATTGTCTTTTTAATAAATCAAATAAAGTGATTTATTGTGCAAGTGGGTGGGTTAGTTAAGAGTTTAGATTTGACTCTAGTTGAGTCAAAAGCTAGAGAATGACTAATTATGATTAGAAGTTAATTAATCTAGATTAGTTAACTTGGATGATATTAGGAGGTGACATTTGATTTAAATCATTTTGTTTTATTTGAATCAAATGAGAAGAACTTTAAGGACTTCATTAAATAATTTTGATTTATTTAATTAAGCATGATGAACCTTAGGGAATTAATCAATAAATTGTTTTAATTGATTAATAGAAGAATTAGATGCATGATGTTAGTTTTGCATGTCTACAGATATCATCTAGACATAAACTACAACAATCAACTAATCATCACCTTCAGTTTTAATGTAAATATTGATATCAAAAATTCCCTTTTTGAAACCTTGTTATTGTAGATACTTGCCAAGTCTTGAGTACTTGATGTAGGAGCATCCACGATGTAAGAGAAATCTTGCATCCCAAAAAAAAAAAGTTTTTTTTGATTTTTATTAGGTTTGGTGAATAAATTTTCAATGAGGGCTAAATATAGCAAGGTTACTATTTTTAGTAAGTTGGCATGTGTGCACATATGGACATGAAATCTTATATAGAACTCCAAAATGGTGAAATGAATCCAATGGTGAAGAAATCACTTCAAGATCATTTGTCATTTGTGACATATTAATTCTTGTCTTAAAAATTCTTTTAAAATATTCAAAAGTCAATTTTGAGGCACCTAGAGGTTCCAATTAGGCTCGAAAAATGGTCGGAAATCATATTTTGCATCCCTTGCACTCATCAAAATCTTTCCAATGACATAGACGGTTTGTCAATCCGACGCCCGAGTGAAAATTTATGTCTCTTGGAAGGTGGAATAAAATTTGGAAATTTATAAAGGTCAAAAATAAGGACAACTAGATTGGTTTGGTGCCAAAGTCGAAGTCACAATTTGTTGGCAAGTGGAAGAATCATATAAAGTGGTCATGAATGGAAAGAGATTCATTCTGGAGAAGATAGTTTATTTTTCCTACTTTTTCAGCACAAAGTGGAGGTTGAGGTTTTAGTGGCTATTGTCGCCATTCATAGACTTGCATGTCTAATTTTTTGCATTTATTTGCATCCCATTTTTTGTAATAATGGTATTGTGATCAGATCATTGTAATGCATTTGATTGCATGTTTGTAATAGATTTAATGAAGATATAATAAAATTTGTAGGTTGTTTTTTAAATGTGTTTACCTTTGTAAGGTTGTGTTCGAGGGAGAGTTTCCCCTCCATCAATACCATGCATTGGGGGCTTGTTTCAACCCATAAAGTGTCTTCTTTAGTTAGCACACATAATCCTTATATTTTGATATGAGGAACCCTTTTGGCTTTTCAATATACACTTCTTCCTTTAAGTTTCCATTTAGAAAGGCTGAATTGACATCCATCTAATAGATTTTAAATTTCTTAAAGCAAACAAATTCCAAAAACATTCTAATAGCCTCCAATCATGCAATAAGGGAAAAAGTTTCTTCAAAATTAATACCTTCTACTTGAGCATACCCTTTGTATACTAACCTTTCTTTATTTGTTACAGCTTGGCCATCTTCAATCAGGTTGTTCCTTAAAATCCACTTGGTGCCAATTACATTTCTTCTTTTGGTCTTGAGAAAAATTCCCCAAGTCTCATTCTTTCAATTTGATTCAACTCTTCTTCCATAGCATCAATCAAATGTTTGTCCTCACTTGCTTCTGCACAATTATTAGGTTCTATCTTAGATAGTAAAGACATGTTTGCATGTTCTGATGCATTTTCAAGCTTCTTCTTGTCTGAATTTCAATATCTTTATGCCCAAAAATTAGATTTTTTGGATGACTCCTTTTGACAAATTTGGATGGTGTCTTTGTACATATTTGTCTCATTTTCAACTTCTTCCTCTCCTTCCTCTTCCTTGCAACTTGCTTCCTTTGTGTAATCAACTTCATGTTCTTTTTCTTTTTGATGTCTTTCTTTATCCACTCTTACATTTGTCCTTTCAACAATTTTGTGCAATCTTTTATTATAACATTTGTAGGCCTTGCTTCTTGAAGAGTAACTAAGGAAGATACCCTCATCAGATCTAGCTCATCAAGTTTTCACAAAGCCTCATCATCTCTTCTTATATAGCATTTTTTCCCAAAAACTTTGAAGTACTTAACCGTTGTAGGTCTACCCTTACATAGTTCATAAGGTGTTTTATTATTGTTGACTCTATTTTTTCATTGGTTCAGAACGTAGACTACTCTATTAACCACCTCTCTCCAAAATATGTCTAATAACCTGGACTCGTTTAACGTAGCTCTTGTCATCTCTTTAATAGCTCTATTTTTTATTTCTACAACTCCATTTTGTTGTGGAGTCCTTGCAGCTGAAAGATGTCTCCTTATCCCATGATGTTCACAAAATTCTTCAACTTAATTTGAAGTAAACTCACCTCCTTTATCTAATCTCAAGCACTTGATTTTCAAACTAGTTTCATTTTCAACAAGGCTTTGAATGTCTTAAACTTTTCAAATGCTTCAAAATTTTCTTTTAAAAAGGTAGCCCATGTCATCTTAGAATAATCATCAATCAGTAGCATAAAATAACTCGCCTTGCAAACTTTTTGTTCTTGTTGGCCCACAGTATGGACAAGTTCCAAGGGTTTTGATGTTAAATACTCCTTCGATTTAAAACTCGGCCTTGTTTTCTTTCATGTTGGCACTACTTGCAGATAGTATTTGAAGGTTTTGCAATCTTTGACATGTCTTTCAAAGCCCACTTAGTGTTGATTTTTGCTAGATTATCAAAGTTTATATGCCCTAGATCCTTTTGTTTCATAACCAACTCTCATCTTCTTGTCCCATGTAACATTTTTCTCCTTTGATCTCACTAAGAATGTAAAGCTCATTAGTTGTTTTACTTGCATTTGTAGCTAGTTTTCTTGTACTTGTCTTTCTAATTTCACAACCTTTAGCATGAAATGTGGGGGTGTGTTCTTGATCACACATTTGACTAACACTTGGAAGATTATGCTTCAACCCTTCAACATACAAGACATTTTCAGTTTTTTTTTTTCCATTGTCAGGGCTAAGAGTACCTTTACCAATTATCCTCACTATAACATTTTCTCCAAATTTTACTATACCTCCATTAACTTCTTTCAAAAGTGAGGAATTTTATCTTGTCCCCTATCATGTGGCTTGAGCAACCACTATCAATGTACCATTGACTTCCTTTATTTTGAACATGAAAACAATTTGCACTAGCATAGATTTCTCTTTTTGTTTTTCATGCTCTTACTTCCTCTTCCAAGCTTTTGTAAGTTCTTTCTTTTGCTTAGCAAGGGTATCTACTTTCTTGTTCTATCCAAAAGTTTTTGCAAAACCACTTCTACAAAAGTGTGTTGTATGATCATAGTTGTTGCACTTATAACATATAATATTGTAATTCATTAAAACAGCAAATAAATTGTAATTTCTATTTGAAAACCCATAAAGACTTTCATTCTTATTCCGCACAAAATTATTTCTTGTACGTGCTCTACAATCTTTTTTTTTGGGATCAAAATGATTACACAAAAACAATAACCAAAGAAAGAATTTTGGAACCTAGTCATGTGAGACTACCTTGGAAGAAAGAATGATCTGAATTTGTCCTTGTTGTCTTTGTGAAGAATGCTAGTCTTTTGCAGGATATCACTTACTTTCTTCTTATTGAAGGAACTTTTGAGCATTCTTGCATAGCCTTTAGGATTTTCTTTCATTTATCTTCTTCGACGATTGTGTAGCCTTTAGATTTTGATCTTCTTTATTATTCCCTTGGTTTTCTTCATAGTAACCTAATTGAATCATCTACCCACTCAATGTCTCCATAATGCATATATCTTATCTGCTTGTGGTTGTGATCTGCCATCTGCAAGAAACGTATGTATCTCATCCTTGACCTGAATCCAGCTGCATCCTGGTTGTCTGAATAATCCATTATCTTGGATTAATTTTCTTACATGCGCTGCATCATCCCACATTCCAGCCTGTACATACATGTTTGACAATAATACATGCGTTCCTGCACATTGTGGTTCCAGATAAAGAAGGCGTTCTGCTGCATGTTTTGCCAGCTTGAAATTCCAATGGATTTTGGAAGCGTTTAAGAGTGCTCCCCATACAATAGCATCAGGTCCCAATGGCATTTTATTGATGAAGTGCTCTGCTTGATCTAGCCACCCTGCACGCCCAAGAAGGTCAACCATGCAGGCATAATGCTCCATCGTCGGAGTAATATGATAATCCTGGCTCATGGACTGAAAATAGTCAAGACCCTCCTCTACGAGGCCTGCATGGCTACATGCAGAAAGAACACCCACAAAGGTTATATGGTCTGGCTTTGTACCTGTCTGTACCATTTTCTCAAAGAGTTTGAGAGCTTGGATGCCATGCCCATTTCGTGCATAGCCACAAATCATCGTAGTCCATGAGATCAAATTTTGTTCAGACATCTGATCGAATGCTTGGCGTGCATCGTCTAGGCCTCCACATCCAGCATACATATCAACAATGGCACTTCCTACACATATGACTGACTCAAAACCCAATTTCATAATATAAGCATGAAGTCTTTTCCCCTGATCTAGACTTGGTATGCCAGTACATGCCCTGAAAATGCAAGTAAAAACAAACTGGTCTGGTTTTATTCCTGCCCGTAGCATTTGATAAAAGCATCTTAAAGCCGCCTCCCAATTCCCACAATGTACCTCTTCTGCAGTCATTAAACACCATGAGACAACATTCCGTTCTGACTCTGGCATTTTACCAAATGTCAGGCGGGCATGCTTTATGCTTCCACACTTGGCATACATGCTAACAAGAGCATTACCTACAGCACAATAAATCTCCAATCCAAATTTCATAGCTTGAGCATGGATTTCCTTCCCTTGTCGAGCATATCCAAGGCTAGCACAAGCCCACAATGCACTTGCAAAGGTAAGCTCATCTCGCTCACTATACATCCATTGCATTTCAGAGAAAAGTTTCAGTGTCTCTTCACAATGTCCATCCTGCAAATATCTTGCAATAATTGCACTCCAGGAGGCCACGTTTGGCTTGTGGGTATTATCAAACACTAGCCGTGCATATTCTAGTCGTTCACATTTGATATACATTGTAACCAGAGCAGTCCTGACTGATAAATTTTGATCAAACCCGTTTCTTATGAGGAAGCCATGCAACTGTTTGCCATATTCCAGTGCCCCTGGATCTATGAATACCCACAGAACACTAGCAAAAACTAGCTCATCCGGCCTTACCCCTGTTCCTTGCATCCGACGAAAAAGCATCAAAGCTTCATCCTTGCAGCCCTGCTGAGCATACCCACAAATCATGCTAGTATACGATACCAGGTTCCGATCAGGCTGTCTGTCAAACAATTGAAATGCATCCTCTAAGCGTCCACATTTAGCATACATATTAACAAGAGAATTAACAACACATACAAATGACTCAACACCAATTTTAACAACAAAACTGTGAACCTGCTTCCCAAAATGCATTACCTCTGAACAAGCACTCAAAACGCTAGCAAGAGTATACTCCTCTGGCATTACATCTTCCCGTAGCATCTGGCAAAACAACCTCAAGGCTTCTTTGCCGCCATAACCTGCAATCATTGTAGTCCATGAAACCACATTTCGTTCAGGCATGTTGTCAAACATGTGCCGTGCATCTGCCAACTCACCGCATTTTACGTACATATCGACAAGAGCACTTCCAACATAAACATCATCTTCCAACCCAGTTTTAGCTAACAGACTATGGACCTGCCTGCCCTCCTCCAGACCGCCTATGATACTGCAAGCTCTGAAAACACTGGTAAAAACATAAGCATCTGGATCAATGCCAACCCCTTGCATTCGCCCAAATACTTCTAAAGCACTCCTTCCTTGGTCCTGTTGCACATAACCTACAATTAAAGCTGTCCACACAGCAACATTTCGTTCGGACATTTTGTCAAACACTTGACATGCATCTTTTATACAACCGCATTTCACATACATATTCAGCAGTTTACTTGCTAAAACACTTTCTTGATCAAATCCATATTTTAAGACTTTGGCATGAATCCTCCTGCCTTCATCCAGGGATTTTGAATCACTGCAAATCTTCAGAGCACATGCCAAGGAATTGCGACGTTCCCCAAAATCTGTATCCACAATTACATTACTTTCATTAAATTGGTGTTCGTGAGGAGTCTTCCATTGTTTTTCAGTCGTGGATATGCTACAACTAACAGCTACTGTGTTATTTCGATGTCGGAAAGACATTAATTGCATTTGAGTTCCCATTGTGAATCGTTGAAGCGCCATTGAAACCCATGGTTTACTTGCTCTTGAAAAGCAGAAATTCCCATTAAAATACATGAAGCTTGTTGCATGGTGTAACTTACATAGTGGATTGCTGAGCCTGCGTTCTACTGGAAGTTTATATATATTGCGGGTTGTCGATTCTTTAGGTGACGTTCTTTCCCAAATAACAAACTCACATACTTCAACAATCTACCAAATTCGTAAAGTATGAGCAAAAAGAAGTAGAAAATCCCTTAACAAAATAGATCTCCAAGGAATGGGCTCATGTGGAACAACTCAATAAGTGAATCAATCTAGAGCTAGGTGTTTGTAGCTTTAGAAGAAAACCTTAGCAAGGTTTATTTTGTAAAATCTCTGACCTACTACATACATGATATAATGAAAAAGTGAATTACACATGTTGGAACACTCATCTATAAATAAGCTTGGTACATAAAGCATCATAGAAATTATTTAATTTTGGTCTAGTTATGAACAAAATAGATTTTGACAAATATTTAATAATAGGTGTAGGTACCATCCAGATACATGTCTTAATCCATTCATAACAAAGAGTAGGTATGTATATTTAGAAACATGTTTCAATGTATTATTCGCATTCCTTCCACTAATGCTTGAGTATCAAAAATTTAGGCTTGTACATGTGAGACTCTAGAAACAAAGTTTAAATTTCATAAATAGTTTTAAACTCCACATAAAAAAGCTTGTATCTAGATTTAAGTTCAATCTGTGGATAGGGTTAAAATCTTAGAAAAAGATAAATTAGTGACGTAATTTAAATAATTGATATTTATTTAAATTAATCAAAGGAAGAAAGGGGATAAAATGAATTAATTAATAAATAGAAAAATATAGCATTAGAGAATAATTAATCAAGAAAAAAATTCAGCCCAGGAGATGCCCCAGTGTGCCCTAACGGACGTAGGATATGATGATGCCCCCTCGTGAAAATTGACAATTTTTTGAAAAGTTTCAAAAAAAATGGCAAATTTACCAATAAGTAGATGGACGGATGAAATGTTAGTGTCGAAAGAAAGTGGATGAGGAATGGAATGGATGAAAGAAATGGATAAATTGGGACTTGCTATCTTGAGATCAAGCTATTAAATGATCAAGCTCTTATTTGATTGCATAAATGTCTTTATAGAACTTACTATGGCAACGGAAAACGAACACCAAGGTATGACATAGACCAAGGTGTGGTGTGTTATCCGTTGTGAAAAATGGGCATGAAAAACAAGAAGATGATGCAGACTAGGAACCGTAGAACCTTGACAAAACATGTGAGGAAGTGACCACAAAGCATGTTGATCTTGACACGAGAAAGCATTAGATTGAGCTTAATCTTGCATAGGATCTCTTGATTATGCCAAATGGAAATTTGAACACATGCAAGGAACCAAGCTACCCCAGTCATATTGCCAAGACAAACCACAAACAAAAATCAAAGAGAAAAATATAGAAAGATAAATTGATAAAAGATAAAACAAACTGGACCAACAAAGTCAATAGCCATTTAGATCATTTGCCAATGATTGTTTGTATGATCAACATTTTGATAGTGATAGTGTCTGGTTTCATAAATGGTACAAATTGAGCCTGGTTTTGTGGATGCAACAACCTGTATAAGATAGTTTGATGATGATACGTTTAACAAATCCTAGCTTTAGGAATGAAGCATGTCATATAAGACAAATGACATATTGGATCTGGTTTTGACAATGCGACATCTTGTATAAGACTATTTTATTGTTTGACCAGGATTGTTTGATTGTTTTGACAAGTTGATTGTGTGGTAAGTTGATTGTTTAGGCAATTGATCTACTTGGATTAATGACTAGTTGGTTAGTTTGCTTGTTGTTTTGAGATTTTTGATAAGCTTAGTTCTCTCGTTTGATCATTGTTTGTGTCTACTCAAAATGTTAACCTTACCAGGGGATAATTTATTGTGAGACTTGGATGATGACGAGTGAATACCTTGTTATGAAAAACCCTAAGGAACTAACCTAGTGCCTCGGGGGCTCATCAATGATGTCCTTGCCTACATAAAGTGCAGAGACAACGTAGTTCAACTTGACTTTGACCATGAGTACTTTATTATGACCGATGGATAAAGACTGACTCGACTCAAAAAACCCTAAAGGACTAACCTAATGTCTCAGGGGCTCATCGATGATGACCTTGTCTGAGTAACATGCACAAAGATATTGTAGTTTGACCACTTGAACTGACACAAACTCTTACTCTATTTTTGGAGTTTTTGACACTTTTTTTTTTGGTGATTTTTTTTTGAATTTTGATGTTTTTACATTTTTTTAGATTTTGACGTTTTTTTATTTTTTTAGATTTTGACGTTTTGCTAAAAAAAAATGATTTTGACATTTTTTGATGCTAACCATGTCTAATATCTAATGCGAGACCATAGTCTAGGAATTTCCCTCAATCGGGTATAGGACCAACTTATTATGGATGGCGATGAAAAGCGAAAAGACACAAAATGTTAATGATTCTTAGGCCATGAGAAAGATGACTAAGCTTTATTATGGGTGAATGATATGCACAAAGGATGGATGAAAGTCAAAATCCAGGTAGAATGATGGTAGATGATGGAGCAAATACTAACTACACATGGCACCTGTTTGCCAGGTTTTCACCATGGTACTTGCCCAAAGTGCCACCGAAGTGGTTTTCACTATTGGATGGATTATCTCTTTACTATTTTTTATTTTTATTTTTTTTGTGTCACCAAGATGCCTATTTGCCAAGTTTTCATTAAGGCAATGATTTTTTTTATTTTTTTGTATTTTTAACCTTTGGATGGGATTCTCTGAAAGTTATGTATAGTACAAGTGTGAAGGTGCATGTTGTTGATAGGCTCTAGTAATGGTTCATCTTCAAGAGTAGAAATTTGATAAGCGTAGGGTCCATATGTTGTTGTTATGATATAAGGACCCAAATAGTTAGGTGTAAATTCCGATGACCATGCCAGATAAAGGGATATGATTTGAATATAAAGAGTATGAATGATGGATACAGAGGGTGATTTATGTAGACAAAGGGAGCTGGGGTATGATTCCTAACATGCACACTACATGGGTTGTCAAGCTTCGCACAAAAAGGAGTTTGGGAAACTAGTGAGTTACAGTATGTGAAGGGGTCGTCATCAAAGGTCCATCAAGAAACATCGCCAAGGGAGATGGAGTGATATAATGAGTGTATGGAGATGGGTGGATTTGGTAGAGTGTATGGATTGGGTGAAGATGATAAAGATGGAGACTTTGGATCCACAAGCTCACCTTTTGATATTTTTCTTTGATAAATGCCCCTAGCTATTTTGGACAGAGAGGCATAATTGGAGATTCACTTTTGCTCACTTTCATTCTTGAATTTTATTTTCATGTTAGACTTGTCCAATGGTGTTTGATTTTGACTAAAGGGCTTTTCTTGATCTTTTGTTTTTTGTGTGCTTTCTTTTGATTTTGGATCTCCACTTGAAGAAGGTGCTTTCACTTTTACTTCTTGAGTTATATCCTTGTTATTTTCTTGAGGTGATATTTTTGGATCCATGTCTATGGGGTGGATGAACGTGGATGAAATGAATGATTCAAATGAAGTGGAAGAGATAGATGAGCTAGATGAGATGGTAGGAATATGTGGTTAATAAGGAGGGTTGGAAATGTAATCAATGGATGCTTTGTGACTATCCTTTTCTGGAATTTTTAACATCAAAGGAGGCTTGCACATCCTTAAAAATTTGGTGGGAAGGCTCAGAAGAGGTAGTGGTAGGAGATGCATACCCTAACTCAAGATGGTCAAAATAGAAGGGTGATAGCTCAGAATATGGAGTGGAAAGAAAAGGATCATAAGATCGAGAGGGATTATCTTAGATTTCCTCGATAGAATCATGATCAAAAAGAGGATTATCATAAATATCATGATCAAGCATGGTATTATCATGGACATGAAAGGAGTGGGATGGAATGGACAAGGTAAGGACTGAAGGATCTTTAGGATCAAAAAAAAATTATGTCCCAGTGTGGTCATCTATTTGCATACTCTCACAAAGATCTAAAACTGACTTAGCATTATCCTTAGGAGTTTGGATCTTCTTAGCAACATCAAAATATTCGCTTGCAAGCTTAGATGGTGCAGATAGGTTTGCAATACAAAATGAACTACCAATATGATACTCTCCAAGTCTTAAGTCTTGAATTTGGATTTTACCTTCGGGGAGGGGAATGGATGGAGTGGATGATTTGACTATTGAAGATGGATCAATGTAATGTGATGAGGCAGAGAATGAAGCTTCTTGATTAATAGGCACTCAATGTTTAGTGGTCCCTTTTAGGTTATTGTAATATTGGAAAGGGTCGGGATAACCTAGTATAGTGATTTTGATGCCATTGTGGGGAAACTTCAAGCATTGATGGTATATGGAGGGAACATCTTGCATGGCATGAATCCCTGGGCAGCCAAGGAGAATTTTATATGGTAGGTCCAGATCCAAGATTTGGAATATTATGTTTTGTATAGCCATTCCAACTCTCATAGGAAGTGTGATTATGCACTTCGATGAACGCTCAACATCATCATAAGCCTTAATGATGATTTTCTTAGATTCGTCTATACAAGCTTCAGAGAATCCCAATGTTGTGACCAATTTTAAAGTGCATATATTCAGACTTTCACTCCACCGTCTACCAAGACTCGTCTAATTTTGTGTTTATTAATGTACACCTCAAGGTGTAGTGGTTCATTATGGTTTGGCTTATGTGCAAAAATATCTTGCTCAAAAAATATGGTGTGATGTGTTGTAGCTCTAAGTATTCTACCATGGCTTGGAATTGATTGAAATTTAGGTCATTAGGATATGATGTTTCTTTCAAGGCTTTGTCTAGAATAGCTCTATGCTCAAGCAATATGAGAAGTATCTCAAGAATGGATATCTGCGTAGGAGGTTTCCCTAGATGATCCAAGAGGTTATATTGGATTTTTGGTGGTGGGTCAGAAGTGAAATCTTGCAAGGTCACTTTGGCTCTACGAGTGGTAACAACACATTTTGAACTCTTGTTGCTAATGGTAATGGTAGTGACATGATTATCAAGGGCTTGAATGTGATTGACGGTATAGTCATATGCAACATTGGTATGATTGGAATTTCTATTGGTATTATTCCCTAAACTGGAGGATCTTCCTTTTCCATGGTCTGGTAGGGGATTCTTGAATAGAGTATGATCAACATTTCTCTTGTCCACTTTGAAAAATCATAAAAAAATACAAAATATATTAAAATTATAGTACTCACTCTTAACTATATTTCTACCAGTGGATTTTTGAAAATACTAAATGCAACTAGAAAAATTGAGGGGTGCACGCCAGACACAATGTTATGTTTTGTTGAAAAAATAGAAACACTTTTTTTTGTGCAAAGAATTTGATCCTCTTAATCTTATCTACTTTTGAAAAAAATAGTATTTTAGAAATTATATTCAGAGTACTACAATTCTTGTTCTTTTGGTATCTTCAAATTTTGAGTTCATGAATATCAAAATGCTCCTCTAACTTCAAGTTTAGTTGATTTCAGAATAAAAGTGACCACTTTTGACCCCCTTTTTGTGCATCATCTTGGTGCACTTACCCACACATTTGACTAAATCTTTTGATATTAAATTTTCCATAAAAATTTGATAAAACATGAAAATATCTAACTTCATAAATACTTACTATGAAAGCCATTTATTAGTTACTCTAACTTTTACATAACCCATCTTTGGTCCATCAACAAAAATATAAAAACTACTTTAGAATGATAGCTCTTCGCATTCATCATTATTTCTTTATGAAACTAAATTTCTTCACATTCATCAATATTTTTATTCTCTTAATCATTACAATACTAACCTAATGTTCTCATAGTGCTCCCTTTTACACTTAAAAATTAGGATCTATCATGCAATTATACAACATTTTTTTTAAGATGTGATTGCAAAGCTTCATTTATAAGCTACCTCATAAAAATAGTGAGTAAATTATTCAATCCCAATGGCATGACCAACCACTCATACAAATATTTTTTCATCTTCAATATAGTTTTCCATTCATCTCTTTCTCTAATCCTGGTATGTCGATATCCACTCTTCAAATCTATCTTACTAAAGTGTTTTATACTACTCAAATAATTTACAAATTTATCCATCTTTGGTAACAGAAATGTTTACTTGATAATAATATTTTTAATTAGTTTTTTATTCTATACACATTCTCTAATCTCTTCCTTTCTTTGGTGATAATACTATTGGTAACTCACATGGACTTAAAATCTCTCTAATCAATCATTTTTCAATAATTATTCATCTTGCATATATTCCATTATTCACTTTTAGCTAATATCAACCTTTGAGCTTCCTTGAACTAGGTAAAATTATTATAGGAGTCAAATCCATACAATGACTTGTACTTTTCATTCCTACTAACCCTTTTGATTGGTTACAAAAATAATGTCACTGCATTCTACTAATAACTCAAAAATATTTAGATGAATCCCTACATCTACCTTTGTGGTCCTTTCTACCTATATACACTTAGAAATATCTTTCAAAAATTGTTTACCATATACCAAGAGCGCTCTAGTAAAATCATGTATTCTCTCTTTATTTTTTCAAAGGCATAAGTACATGTTTCACTCCATCTTTCACCAACTTATAAGAATTTTCTCCACCAAATCATGTATAGTTATCTTATCAAACTGTCATGGTGAATCCAAAAACATTAAAAAATATCCATAAGAATGATATCACAAAAAACTTTATCTCCAAAAACTCTAATCTTAAATTTCACAAGAAATTATTCACTAATCAGAATCCTATTATCTTTTTGCAACCAAGACACTCTATAAGAACTTGAATTTTTCAAAGTTTTCAAATTTAATTTTTCTACCATTTCACTTGAGACCAAAGTTTTAGTTTTATTGCTATCAATGATTACCTTACAAAATTTACCTCTAGACTTGCATATAGTCTTAAACATACTTTTATTTTATGCTAGTTCATTTTAATATTATGTAGGTTTTGAAATGAATTTATGTTCAACAGTAATGACGCACCTTTTTGGCATAGATTCTTGTTCAAGTGGTGAACCTTCCTCATCAAAATGAAATATTATTGTAGTTCTCTTAGATTGTAATCACATTCTATGTGATCTTCAACACCATATTTAAAATAAGTTCCTTTAAAGGATCTTCAGTTCTTACATTACGTCTTTCATACCTTCCACTCTCGATGATAGTAGATCTACCTTTGTGGTATATTTTATGGTTTTCTTTGGATTCTATTTCATCATTATATTCCTCTCTACCATTACCTCGATATATTTATATTTTAAAAGTATACCACATCTTCCTTACTTTCTCTACTTATTCTAAAACTTCATGTTCAACTTGCATTCATCCTTTAGACCAAAAGGGTGTGCTTCATTGGTAATTTACATATTTAATATATTTATCTCTTCTTAGATAGATCTTCTAAGTCTACTAATGTATCTTGATACCTTCTCTTGATTGTCTTCATGGTCGACTTTTATTATCAATCTATAATATTCTTCATTATTATATATTTGATGGTCATATCCTTTTTGTCTCAAATTTTGTAAAAATTTAATGATTCTAACTAATAATTTGTAAGAAAAAAAATATATATTTCAACTTATATACCATCCTATCCAATTTTCAATATGTGGCTTTCCTTTTGTATTCCTATCTAACTAAATTTATTTACACTAAATAGAAACATGGTATTCTAACTCAGTCTTACAAAATTTTAGTCTAGATCAAGATCCAAAATATCTTCACACTCAAAATGTTCTCCTAAATCAATTATCTAATTGAAATCAAATATTTATAATTCAAACTAACAACATAATTAGGAATATCAACTCTAGTTTTCTTATCAATACTAGGAATTTCCTTCAATATAATCTCTTCTTTATCTTCTTCTACGGTAATATGTTCAACTTGTCTTTCATCATCAATTTCATTGGCTCTAGAGGATTATGACCTCTTATGTCTTCTACTATAAAATCTAATCTGATATTAAAAAATCTCATCATATGTATCAAACATTTTATGAACTCACTCTACAACATGGAGTATAACTCAACCTCTATCTATCCTTCTAGGATGCATTGTGAATTCAAAACTAGTACAACTATCATAATGAATACTACCTCATAATCAATTATATATTCACAACTAGCTCACAATACTACAAGAAATATTATACCCAACAATGAAATGCTAGAATAATATCACCAAGGAATATTCTACACAATAATTTAGTGATGGAAGACTCTCTTCACTTCTTCTTAAGATCTGATATTGCCATATTTAGCCCTACTCACTAAAAATACCCTTCAAAACACTTTGAAAATTGAAGGGGTGTGTTTGTTGGTCTTTAACAAAGTTTTTAAACCTATGTCAGTTCTTGACTTGGTTTTTGAACCTACATGTTTCCTGATGACCTTCATTTCAAAACTTCAAAGGGTCAGTTTTGGGGCTTGAAAGATTGTAAGTCATGATGTAATCAAAGAAGAGAGTCACATGAGAAAAATATCAAAGGTTTGGTGGAACTTTGTAAAGTTTTGAAACCTTTGTCGGTCTCGAAAAGTTTTTCAAAACTTCTTTATTTCTGCTGAGGTTATTAAATAAGTTGTGATTATTCTTTAAGTGCTTTACATAAAAGACTAACAGGTGAATTTGAAATTTCAAGTTTTATACGGCAGCACAATGATAGGTTTTCACAATTGTGGTGGACTCTAAAACTTTTTTAGAACTTACCCAAAAACATTTATCCAGTATATTTGAGCCTAAAAATAATTTCATTATTGAGGATGAATTTGCAAAGGGAAAAGACTGTTATAACAAAATACAAAATTTCATTCATTGCACATTAATATAAAATTAAAAGTTGCAAGTTCAGTAAATGCAAAGCAGACAAAGATCTCCATAACATAGAGTGATTCAGAAAGCAAAAAATATATGTATATATATATATACATACATATATGTAGATCAATAAAAACTTAGTATTACATTGCCATAAAGAAGGTGATTTCATAGTAGGGGGATTTCAAACACGGAGGGTGAATATGATGACTCTAATAGCCTCCTCAATCACCTTTTGCATTCGCTCAATCTACGCAAGAGAAAAAATATTTTCATTGTATTCAATTTAATGAGCGAACATCTCCATATTGTTGCTTTCAAGGCTAGCATGCATCAGAGTAACATCTTGGCCGACCCTCTCATTACACAGCACACATGAGATACAAATTCCGTCATCGATCAGACCCACACGTGGATGAATAGAAATCCCTCTTAGGCCATCTTCAACACATTGTAGGTTATTGGCAAACCAGATGCTCAGTAGCCCACAAAGACAATTTGAAAAGACCAGAAGTGTGCACAATATTGTATAAAAAGAACTTGAGAAGATTGGCATTGTGAACATGCACTTTTGATAAGAAGTGCTCACCAATAGCCTTGCAGATGAATTCTTCCTCCACATCACTGTGGATGAGGAAGACCTCCCTCAATTGATCCAACACCAACCTGCAAACAACACTACATTCAACACTTTCCACAACCAAGAAGTCACTCTCCATGACTATTTCACTCGACAAGCTTGGCATTCTTAAAGAAGTAATCATCATTGTGTAGAATGAATAGTGGTGACGAGGATTTATAGAGTGATAGAGGAAAATTGAAGAAGCTTATTTGAAGCAATTAATGTTGAAATACATACAAATTGCTTTAAATTTAATTCATTCAAGCAAGGAAATCTAATGGAGATCTAGTGAATTGGATTCAAGCAATCCACAACATTTAAATAATTGCACTGAATGATCTTAGGTGGCATACCCACAGTCACCGAGAAGTTAAGGTGGTAGACATTTCGCATGAGAGAAATCCATGTGTTCTACTCATAGTAAGTGATGGTTCATCCTCCTGTCTTATCAATCAGGTAATGACAAGTAATCATAACCATCTCTAAAAACAATAATTAATGAAGGAATTGTTATAATCTGACAGAGTTAGTCAATTTCCAACCAACCTTTATTCGACTAGGTAGTGGTTAGCCTCCAAGAAACAGTTTCAAGAAATTATAATTGTTACAAATGTAAAAGTTTAAATAATCCTGAAGTTGTAAGAGGTTGTAAGGGTCTGATATTTTGATCCCCCTTGAACTCTAATGCATGAGTGAGAATCGATCTTAATAAAGGATAAAATTTTGCAGTTTTAATTCATTTTTTGTGAATGTTATTATCTATGTGCAGTAATTATGAATTAGATGTTAATGTTTGCGAGAAATTCTATGAGCTTTTGCAAGCATTTGGATATTTATTTTCTTTGAGAATGTTTTGTTTGGTGACATTTAATTCATTCTATGATCCCCTAAAATGCTATGTTCTTAATGTGAGATGCTAAACAACTAATGATGCAATAAAAAGAAATAACACTAAAGAGGACACCTCAATGATTAGCCTAAGGAAATGATGAACATGAAAACAAGATAAAAATTGATTATACCTTCATGTTGCTCCTTCCTTGGTTGGCCCTTTGATCTTTGAATATTTGTGTGCTCCTTGGATGGCAAGCTAAATTGAAAGTGCAAAGTGATATGCAAGATGGGTGAAATGCTAAATGCTATGGTGGATGAGAGCTCAAATGGTGATTTTTTAAGAGTTTTGATAGCAAAAAATTGATTCCCCAGAATGAGAGAAATGAGGGGGTATTTATAGAATAATTTGAATTCTCTAGAGAATCCAACAGTTGAGATTGATCCAACAAAGCCAAGATGAAGGGCTATGGTGAGTTGAGGACTCACAAGCCCTCACATCTTGACATGTGGAATGTGAGATGGCCTAGGGTGGGGTGATGTGGAAATGAGGTGGAAGAGAAGTACATGAGGTGGATGAAGGAAAAATACCTTGTAGGTACCTTGGGGGATGAGAAGATTCCTCAAAAAGGAACTTCTTGACCCCAAATGAGGATGAAAGAGACATTAGAAGAATTTTAGAATTCCTCAAAAATCTCCATGGGAAAAGGGGAAGTGGTTGGAAAAAAAATGTGAATTAAAAATTCACATGCTTAGGAGAATTTATTGGATAAAAGAGAGTCTCCAAAAAGTGGGAGATTTGTCACATGTGGGTGATGTGACAAGTCCAAGGTTCTAGAAGTCCTTGGCACATGTAAAGTGACAAGTCAATTCTTCTAGAACTTGCATGGGGATAAGGTAGACCTTGGAAAGATAAAAGTGAATTAAAAATTCACATGGGGAAGAGGGGAGCCTTGGGTGAAAAAATGTGAATTAAAAATTCACATGGAAAAGAGAGTCAAGGTCAAGAAAGGCAAGTGGAAATGTTGACCAAAAAAGGTATGCCAAATGTGGTTAATGATTTTGATTAAGGTTGTGCAAACACAAGATTATGATAATTAATGAGAGATTAGAGACAAGTGGGAGATTATGGAGGATGTGACACTAATTTTGATTAAGTGGTGCACATCATAATCATGGATTAATTAATTTAATACAGATTAAAAGAGGATTATGGAGAATGTGACAAGGAGAGAGAAAAAGAGGGATTACAATTTGGTTTTAATCCAAATAGGTCAAATGACTAAATTAAATAAATTGTCTTATTTATTTAATTTAGAGAAGAAAAAGGTGTAAGGTAAAGTATTTAATTATTCAATTACATACTTTAGGAACCTTAGGCAGAAAATGAAATAATGATTAAATAAATTATTTAATCACTATTAATGAAATAGATGAATAGAGTAGATGATTTTGATCATATGGAAGTGATCAAATTTAGATGTCTACATTTTTCCCCTCTTTGAAGTACCATTAGAATAACCATGTTTCGAAGAAAAATAAAATGCAGATGAGTCTATAGAGGAAGTAACCAGAAGACGATGCCCCAACGTGGGGAAGAGGACCTAAGCTTCCCAATTAGCGAAGAATGGATAAAGATGCCCCGATCCTACAAATTAATGACTATGATAGGGAAAATAGATAAATGGGAAGGGTATGCCCCCTCGAGAGGGTGACGGAGGAAAAGAGAGGGGTCCCGGGCAACCTCTCAATAGGAAGAAATGGAGGATATGGTTGGAAAGAGCACAAAAAATTAGGAAAGTTTGTCTTTTGAACAAATTAAAACAGACAAATGGTTTGCAAATGGCGGCCCCGGGAAGGGAAGGGATTAGTTGGAGGAAAAAAGGTAAATAAGAAGTAAAAAATACCCCTTAAAAAGGAAGGGAAAAGAGAGGGGTCCCAAAAAATACCTCGATAGGAAGAAACGAAGGGTATGGTTGGAAAGAGCATGAAAAATTAAGCAAGTTTTCCTTTTGAACGAAGTCAATCCGACACATGGTTTGCAAATGGCGGCCTCGGGAAGAAAAGGGAAGAAAAGACCTGCAGAGGGGCGGATTTACCCCACTGCAGAAGGGCGGGTCCACCCTGGAAAAGGGCAGATCTTCCCCAGAAATCAAAAAACGGTGGATCCACCCTAGAAAAGGGCGGTTCCACCTTGATTTGGGGCGAGTTTGCCCCGATGCAGGGTGGGGCGGGTCAGCCCCGACATGGGGCGGGTTCGCCCCGGCATGGGGCGGGGCGGGTCTACCCCGATGTCGGGCGGATCCACCCCGATGCGAGGTGGGGTGGGTCCACCCCGAGGCTGGGCGAATCCTCCTTGATGTGGGGTGGGTCCACCCCGATGAGAGGCGGGGCGGGTCTGCCCCGGGGCTGGGCGGATCTGCCTCGATGTGGGGCGGGTCCACCCTGATGCGAGGTTGGGCGGACCCGACCCGGCATAGGGCGGGTTCGCCCCACGGCCAAGGGAGGGTCCACCCCACCATGGGGCGGGTCCGCTCTGCGACCGACGGCGGGTCCGCTCTATGGCCAATGGCGGGTCCGCCTTGGCGTAGGGCAGGAGATGGATGAAGGAGGAAGGGATGGGGGAAATGATGAGAGATGAGCCGATGAAAGGGGATATGAAGATGACGATGTAAAATGATGGATAAGAAATGATGATAAACGATGATAAAAAAGGTGAGCACAAATGGATTCGAGGACAAATATGATGTTGCCCCAGTCAAGCTACAAGCCAGGTTGGGCGGATGGTGGATGGAGTGTTGTGGATGAGGGAATGATATATCCCAGAACAACACAAGGATAGGGAAGGATACATCTTGATGAGGATGAGATGAGGATGAGTGTTGTTAATGAGGGAAGGATACATCCCAAAATAACACCAAAGGATAGGGACGGATTCATCCTGATGAGAGTGTTGTTGATGAGGGAAGGATACATCCCTAAACAACATAAGGATAGGGAAGGAGATATCCCATGGATGATGATGATGATGATGATGATGATGATAGTATTGTTGAGGAGGGAACGATACATCCCAAAACAACACAAAAGGATAGGGAATGATACATCCCACTGATGATGATGAGGAGGAGGAAGATGATTGGATCAAGGCTTGTAGCAAGGCTAGGAACAAGACCAAGAGTGGGATGAGATTATTTTTTCTAAGTTGAATGGAGAAGGATTGGATTGGGATGTGAGATGGATGACAAGATTCCTAGAAGATGATATAAGAGGCGATGAGAAGAGATTGGATGGACAAGAGAGGGAGATTGATGAAGAATTATGGATTGGTGGGGTATTTTGATGGATGAGAGGATGAGGGATACATGCAAGATGATGGAATGGAAAATGAAATGCAATCCTAATGCAATTTTCCATCCTTAGAGCACTGAATTTTGCTATAGCATAAGACACCAGGCGTCAAGGTATGTAAATCAAGATGGATTAGTGTCTAATGCATAAAACAAACACAACAGACAAGAAGGCTATTCCAACACCCCAAAGTCATGAAGGCCTTGGTCGGGCCAGGTATTGGGATAACCACAAGCACGAAAGGATGCCCTAGCATAACACAAGACTGCAAGAGTCTTGGCAAGTACTACGTGGAACAACCAAGAAGATAGCAAACAAAAGAAAAATCAAAATACACCCCTATGTTTACTAGTCAAAGCACACCATGATATGATGGATCAAGGCGACCATGACAAGTGATGATAGGGAGCTCAAATGATAAACAAAATTCAAAAGTATCAAAAGATCACAGTCAATTTCAAATGTCCTTTGCCATAGGATCAAGAGGATGGATGTGGTTGATGAGGTCTGTTAGGAAGGATGCATCTTGTTGAGACCGATGATGGATAGTAAACTAAAAGATCAATATGACGTAGGATATTCGAAACCGATTGGATCTGAGGATACAAGTGGATCTTGTTTGTAAGTGCCAACTAGGATAGGGATGTACTTGAGGACACAACAAGAGGACATGATGACAGGATGAAAAGACATGGGGCAATAAAAACCCTAAAGACCTAGGCGCTCGAGGGTTGATCAAAGATCAACCTTGCCTACGTGAAAGTGCAGAGCCCTCGTAGTTCGATAAAAGACCATGGATAAAAGCGGAAAGAGGAAAATAAAGACCTCGATGGATGAAAAAGACCAGATGGACAAATGCCCAGGGGGCGGATCAAATGATTGACCTTGCCTATGTGAAAGAATAGGGGCAACGTAGTTCGACACAAGGCCAAAGACAGACAATGGAAGAGGACAAGACAGACAAAAGATAGAACCCTGGGGGCGGATCAAATGATCGACCTTGCCTATGTGAAAGTGCAGGGGCAACGTAGTTCAACAAGAGACCGACGACAAACAATGGATAAGGGATGATGAGATGACAAAGATAAATGGATAGAGCGGATATGATGAGACAGGATAGGCCGTGCGGATGGGATGGTCAATATGTTGGATGTGGGTTATGCGAAGCTCGGGGATGGGATAGTGATCTAGATTATTAGAAGATGAATTGGGAGGATAAGAGGATGTATAGATGAATGATGAAGAGTGATAAGATATCAAAAAGATGTAGGAAATAGATAGGAGGGACAAACTAGGAGGTGAATGGCATTGGAGTGCATGGGGGTAGCCTATAGCGAGATACCAATGACAAGGGATGATGAGATAGGAGGAAAATAGAGGGAAAGGGATGGATGGATAAGAAGATGTGAGGATAGGTGGATAGATGATGGATAGATGAGTGATGAAGATTGAGAGGATATTAGAAAGATGTAAGGCTAGGATAAGAGGATAGAGGAATGGGGTAGATAAGGATGAAAGGATGAAAAGGAATAGTGGATGAAAGTATAGGAAGATAAGGATTTGGTAGATGGAAGGGATGACTGGATGGATAAATGGATGGGGAGGTAAGGATGGGCAGGATGGGGAGATGGAGAGGATTACTTGGCGGAATGGATGGACGATGTGTCCAAGGACCCAATTGCAAATAAGGAGATGCCCCCACTCTAGATGTGTCATGCATGACGAGGCAAGAGGGATAGCAAGATGGGTGGATAAGGGAGTGATATGGGCAATGGAAGATAGATAGAGGTGGATAGGATGCACGGATAATGGAAGATAGAGAGAGGTGGATAAGGAATATGATAGTGTATGGATGAGGGGAATATATGCCAAGAGGTGTCCAAAGCATGTATATAGGTTTTCCCCTACATTTATCAAGATCACAAGGAAGATGGAGGGAGTGGGATAAATGGGATAGGATGGATTGGATGCGGAAGATAGGTAGATGTAGGAGATGGAGGAAAGGAATGCGTAAGTGGATGTTGCCCCCAATCATGGAAGGAGACTAGATGGGGAATTTATGCATGATGCATGTTTGCTAGGTTTTTATCATGGTACTTATCCAAAGCACTTTTTTTTGCCAAGTTTTCACCATTAGACGAATGATTTTCTCTTTACTGGTTTTTTTTTGTATTTTTTGTATTTTTTGGACTAGGATGTGGATGAAGGGAGAAAGATAGGATAGGATATGGATTTGGAGATATTTGATAAGGAGATGGATGAAGGACTCAAGCATCAAGTTCCATATGAGGTAATAAGAGCCCATGTGTAAAGTGACCAGTGGATGTTGGTACAACCTTAGTAGAAGAAATGGATTATGCAAGAGGATGAATCAAAGGGATTGGACGGGGAGATAGGGGGGATAGTGGATGGGGTGTTGAAAAGTGTATGGATGGAATGATGGAGTGGATGTGTGATAGGGGAAGGTGTTCAAGACCAACATTGGCACATGTGGTGGATGTGAAAAGATAGGTGGAGGAATGGATGGAGAGGGTGGCGTAATGGAGGAGTTGGGATAGTGATTTTTGGGATGTAGGGCCCCAAAAGAGATTTAGGAGATGGAGGAGGTGAATGATTTTGTGGGGGAATAGCAATTGTGGATGTCATTATGAACTTTTCAATTGAAGGTATGGCACCTTTTTTCTTTGGGATCCACATGGTTTTTATTTTTGCTTTGGTGAGCCTTTGTGGCCTTTTGGATTGATTTGGATTTGAGATTTGATTTTTCTTTTCTTCAACATGTATTTTGAAGGGGACATGAGGAGCTTTAGATTAATGTGGACATTTGGATTTATAAAAAAATTCTTTGGTATCCAAATTTATTTTAGTAGCAAGGGGATAGGTGCGAGGAGATGGATGATGTGGAACGATGGAGGTAGGGTTATAGGGATTATGTGTAGATGGAGAATGTGTAGGTATGTGCCTTTGTTGATCCTAATTAGGAGTTATGAAGGTAGGATTTTTATGTTGTGTACGAGGGAGAGGGGGTGGATGAATGAAAGGATGAATAGGATAAGATGGAGGGGTGATTTTGGGATATAAGGACCCAAAATGGACTGTGTATATGGAAGATGTGTGGGGTTTGATGGAGGGCTATAGGAACCCATAGTAGATGGAAGATGAGCAATGATGGATGGAGGGACATAAGGACCCAAAATGGATTGAGAGGATGAGGGAGGAAGATGGATGGTTGTTTTTAGGTAATATGATGGAGGAGGTGGGATGGCGGAAAATGACTTGGTAGAATGATGGAAAGTACCTCTTGTGCCTTTAGAAGAGGATCGTTTAGGATGTACGGAGATTGTACCAACATCTTTAGAGTGCGGGTTTTGGGAGATATATCCAAGACCATGTGTGCCCGGATGCTCTTTGACTTGGATGGGCTCTAAGGTACCTTGCTCATGAAGGCCTAAACCTTTTCTTTGATAGTTCATGTTTTGTAGCATGTGATTTATGGTAGGATGCTTATTCTCTTGGAAGCATGATGCGAGCACATTAGTAGGTGGAAGAGGTAGGGTGGTGCATACGCGTTGTTTTGCTTCTGTAAGAAGGCCACCACAGATAAGTGTAATGTGACCAAGGTGATACAAAAGTGGCGTTGGGATGGTAGGACTAGAGGGCGATGAAGGATCATGCGATGGAGATGAGGGGATAGCTGCATCAGGAGGAATGAGTGATAAGGGATCAAGAGAGGAATTGGGGAGTATGATGGGATCTTGATTTATGGTAGTAGATGATGAGGGCTCATGAGATGGAGTGATTGAATCTTGAATGAAAAGGGGGTCATGGGATGGAGTGGATGAGCTAGTGTGATCTTGAGATGGGGTGGATGGGAGGATAGGATCGTGACTTGGTTGAGGATAGGAATCATGAGATGGGATGGATGGGGGATTATGATATTGGGTTGTAGTGGATGGGATGGTAAGATCTTGATTTGGAGGAGGGGATATGCTTGTATACTTTGGATCAAGCTCTTGGCATGACTCATCTTGTGTGGGATGTATGATTATGGAAGAGTGTTGGAGGGACCCCTCAATTAGGGGAGATAGGAGGATGGAGGATTCATGAAGATCATGGGATTGAAGTTTGTGAATATTAGGACTGGGAGGAGGGGATTGGATGTCTTCAATGGATTGGGTGGATCTAGCAGTAAAAGATGAGGATTCAATGGATTCGATGGGTTTGACCAGCTCAACCGTTTGGACAGTGTCAGGAATGGTGATGGGAGGGATAGGTGTAGGATGGAGGAGGGCCTCATCACTAGTGATAGTACATGATAGAGTGGGAGGGCATTGTGTCTCTTTTTTCATGAGTCCTTGGGCGACATTTGGAAGGGATGTAGGATTAGGTGGAGTTATGGGAACGGATGGAGGATCAGGGATGGATGGAGGATTAGGATTAGGGATTGGTGGATTAGGATTAGGATTAGACATGGGGATGGGATTGGATGGACGACTAGGAGGAGATGGAGGATTAGGATGAGGAATTGGTGGGTTAGGGTTAGATGAGGGGATGGAAATGGATGGAGGACTAGGAGGAGATGGAGGATTAGGATTAGGAATTTGTGGATTATGGTTAGATAAGGGGATTTGAATGGATGGAGGACTAGGAGGAGATGAAAGATTAGGGTTAGGCATTGGTGGGTTAGATGAGTGGATGGGTGGATGAGGATTAGATGTAGAACTATGGGGAGATGGAGGATTATGATTAGATGAGGGGATTTGAATGGATGGAGGACTAGGAGGAGATGGAAGATTAGGGTTAGGGATTGGTGGGTTAGATGAGTGAATGGGTGGATGAGGATTAGATGTAGAACTATGAGGAGATGGATGATTATGATTAGATGAGTGGATGGGACTGGATGGAGGACTAGGAGTGGTTGGAGCACTAGGTGGGTTATGTTTAGATGGAGGATTAAGATATAATGCGGTGAAAGGGAGAGTGGCGTAGGAGGATGTGGATGTTGGATTAGATTTGGAAGATTGGGATGGTGAGTGATAGTAGGAAGATGTAGATGAAGGATTAGAATGGGGAGATGTGGAATTAATGTAAGGGTATTGGGATGGGGGATTGTGATAGGAAGGTGTGGATGTTGAATTAGAACAAGAAGATTGAGGTGGTGAACCACCATAGGAAGAAATGTATGGTGAGTTGGCATAGAAGGATAGGGATGATGGATTAGGATAAGCATATTGATATGGTGGATTAGGATAGGAGGAATATTGGGATGGGGGATTGTGATAGGAAGGTGTGGGTGTGGGATTAGGATGGGAAGATTGGGATGTGGGATTAAGGTAGAGGTATTGGGATTGTTGGTGATGATAAGGAGAGGAGGATATGGAGGTTGGGTAGGATAGAGGTTGAAAGGGAGGGCATGATGAATATGTCCATGGTGAGGATGTTGGATATCCCTTGTCAAGGGTAGCATAAGGATCATTATTAGATGTGGATGAAGGCGTGGTGGGATAGTTCAAAGAAGTAGTGGGATTTTGGGAGGCGATTGGAGAGAGCTTGCTAGCAATGATAGCATCGAGGGGATCTATATAACAATCTTCATGATCAACAAGATTTTCGTTATTGTCATCAATGGAGTTAGGATTCCCCTTGACTACTATTATTGGTTGTGTGAGAGGGGGATAAAGATTCATGATGGATAGAGATTAGTAGGACAGAATAGATGATGGATAGAGAACTAGGATGGATTGGAAGCTCATATGGGGATTGGATGAAAGCTCGGATTGGGATTGGATGATGGATCAATTGATGATGTATCAATTAATTTGATGATTGGATAAGGATTGGTTGATGGATGATTTTGATTCGATGATGGGATTTTGATAGATTTGGATAGATTGGATAGGATTGTTTGGATAAGTTGATGAATCAATTGATGATGTATCAATTTGATGATTTTGGATGAGGATTGGATTTGATGGAAAGGATCCTAAACCCAATTCGAAAACCACCCTAGGTGACTTAATACGTTGGTTGATCAGATTAAACTGGCCAAATCAATGATCACGGCACCGAATTCGGCTTGAGATAGAAGGGGATTGATTTGGGCCAATGATGCTGACTTACAACACAAATCCACCTCAAGATAGAAACAAATTGATTAGGTTGAAGATAATGATTTTTATGTAGGATGACGATCAAACTTAACGCCTTGGTCAATTCGGGAGATAACTCCTAAAACAACGTTTAAGGGATTTTGTGTTGAGAGATGATGATGAATGCAAATGAAAGATATCTTGATGGAAATGTTTAGGTCACATGGTAAGATGGTAGAATGGGTTTCCCAGATTGTGAAATGATCAATGTGAATGTGGTAAATGTTCATTTAGAAAGGTTAAATGGAGGTTTGGAATGGTCTAACGGATGCTTGGATTGGTCAAATGAGTGTTTAGGATGATCAAACAGTCAAACAGAGACTCGAGGTGATTAAACGAAGGTTTGGAATGGTCAAATGGATGAAATTGTCCATTCAAGAGGGCGTATCTACCCTTCTGCAGTCAAACAGTGGATCAGGAGGGTGTATCCGCACTTCTGCAGTGAAAATTGTTGAAACAGGGGGGCGTATCCGCACTTCTACAGTGAAAAATGCTGAAACAGGAGGGCATATCCGCACTTCTACAGTGCAAAATGTTGAAACAAGGGGGCATATCCGCACTTCTGCAATAAAAAATGTTGAAACAGGGAGGCAAATCTACCCCTCTGCAGTGGAAAATGTCAAAACAGGGGGGCAAGTTCGCCCCTCTACAGGAAAATAGTGACTTGGTTTGGATGATGAGATTATGGCAAGGACTTTGAAAGGACTTCAATGAGGCTGACTTATCAAAATTTACTATTTTTTCACAGAAAGACACTTTGAACAAGCACAATCCTATGATTAGTGTTAAGGGGTATGGTCGGAAAAGTTCTTACTCTAGGATGAACAAGGTTTCTAGGGAGTCCTCGATATACGCTCGGTACGTGAGGCACAACCGTGAACACCAGTCTATCACAAGCATGAGTTGGGAACCCCAACGAGATATTGAAAGTCTCGGACCAACTCTTCACGTCTATCTAGGTATCACCCTAGCTTTGATGTTCTACCAATTACGACGCAATTGGATTGGGGTACAGCTTTCGCTCTCCCCCCTTTGTATACCCCACCAGTACGTGTGGTTGGGATCATCCCTTAGGGTGATGAAATCCCCAAGCAAGTCCTGCTAAGAAGAAAACACTAATTATTTCCAACTACCCCCCCCCCCCCGGTCCACAAAAAGTGCAAGGGGAAGATGAAAACAAAATAATGCCCCCTTAGGGTAACACAAAGAAAAAATAGACACAACAAACAACAAGTATTACTTCCCCCTAATTATACTAAGTGAATAGATAAAACAGTAAGGAAAATTTTTAAAATTTGAATAAAATAAAGGCCTTACAAGCAAATGTTAGTTGTTTTATCTTTTTTCCCTTTGTGAATTTCAAAAAAAATACTGCAAAGTATCAGCAAGAAATATGACTTCACCCACCAAAAAATAGGGTTAGAGGGTTAGAACTCCAAACAACAAAAAATAGAGGCAAAAACGAAGCTAAAATGCAACTTTTTTACCTTCCCGAACTTGTTGTTTAGGGCAAATCCGCCCCTTTGCAGTGAAAAATGTTGGAACAGGAGGGCGTATCTGTACTTCTATAGAAAATAGTCAAAAATGCTGGAACAGGAGGGAAAATCCGCCCCTCTGCAGAAAAAAGTAAGAAAATGTCGGAATAGGAGGGTGTATCCGCACTTTTGCAAAAAATAGTTAGAAAACGTCAGAACAGGAGGGCGTATGCGCCCCTCTACAAAAAATAGTTAAAAAACGTCGGAACAAGAGGGGGTATTTGCACTTTTACATAAAACAGTTAGAAAACCTCAGAACAGGAGGGCGTATCTGCACTTCTACAAAAAACTGTTAGAAAAAACGTCGAAACAAGAAGGCGTATCTACACTTCTGCAAAAAAGTGTTAGAAAAAACATCGGAACGGGAGGGCGTATCCGCCCCTCTGCAGCGCCTGGGAGGGAAAGTCCACCCCTCTGTGACCTAAACCTGCAAACAGCTTAAACAACAACAAACGTAATGAAAAGAGACCCATTTGTGGGTCCCACCGGGCGTGCCAGAAATGTGATCCCCTAAAATGCTATGTTCTTAATGTGAGATGCTAAACAACTAATGATGCAATAAAAAGAAATAACACTAAAGAGGACACCTCAATGATTAGCCTAAGGAAATGATGAACATGAAAACAAGATAAAAATTGATTGAAATTGATTATACCTTCATGTTGCTCCTTCCTTGGTTGGTCCTTTGATCTTTGAAGATTTGTGTGCTCCTAGATGGCAAGCTAAATTGAATGTGCAAAGTGATATGCAAGATGGGTGAAATGCTAAATGCTATGGTGGATGAGAGCTCAAATGGTAATTTTGCAATAGTTTTGATAGCAAAAGATTGATTCCTCAAAATGAGAGAAATGAGGGGGTATTTATAAAATAATTTGAATTCTCTAGAGAATCCAACAGTTGAGATTGATCCAACAAAGCCAAGATGAAGGGCTATGGTGAGTTGAGGACTCACAAGCCCTCACATCTTGACATGTGGAATGTGAGATGGCCTAGGGTGGGGTGATGTGGAAATGAGGTGGAAGAGAAGTACATGAGGTGGATGAAGGACAAGTACCTTGTAGGTACCTTAGGGGATGAGAAGATTTCCTCAAAAAGGAACTTCTTGTCCCTAAATGAGGATGAAAGAGACATTTGAAGAATTTTAGAATTCCTCAAAAATATCCATGGGAAAAGGGGAAGTGGTTGGAAAAATAAATGTGAATTAAAAATTCACATGCTTAGGAGAGTTTATTGGATAAAAGAGAGTCTCCAAAAAGTTGGAGATTTGTCACATGTGGGTGATGTGACAAGTCCAAGGTTCTAGAAGTCCTTGGCACATGTAAAGTGACAAGTCAATTCCTCTAGAACTTGCATGGGGATAGGGTAGACCTTGGAAAGATAAAAGTGAATTAAAAATTCACATGGGGAAGAGGGGAGCCTTGGGTGAATAAATGTGAATTAAAAATTTGCATGGGAAAGAGAGTCAAGGCCAAGAAAGGAAAGTGGAAATGTTGACCAAAAAAGGTATACCAAATGTGGTTAATGATTTTGATTAAGGTTGTGCAAACACAAGATTATGATGATTAATGAGAGATTAGAGACAAGTGGGAGATTATGAACGATGTGACACTAATTTTGATTAAGTGGTGCACATCATAATCGTGGATTAATTAATTTAATCCAGATTAAAAGAGGATTATGGAGAATGTGACAAGGAGAGAGAAAAAGAGGGATTAAAAATTGGTTTTAATCCTAATAGGTCAAATGACTAAATTAAATAAATTGTCTTATTTATTTAATTTAGAGAAGAAAAGGTGTAAGGTAGAGTATTTAATTATTCAATTACATACTTTAGGAACCTTAGGCATAAAATGAAATAATGATTAAATAAATTATTTAATCACTATTAATGAAATAGATGAATAGAGTAGACGATTTTGATCATATGGAAGTGATCAAATTTAGATGTCTACACATTCTATTTGTGATGAAAGGTTGAAATTGTACTAAGTCAAGTCAACAAGCATTAGTAATCTAATCTATGAGTCACAATATTGATCATTTTCCAATCCATTTTGTTTCAACAATAATTTAGTTTTAAGTATTTTCCCTCTCACTTGTATCATGGCTATGAGCAAGTGTTAGTTTTCATTTTCTTCTTTCTGGTTAAAAGCACACCTCGAGTTCATATATTCAAAAATCCAAAAATTATATCAGAAGAGGGATTTGTACCTCAACTAAAATTCAGAGGAAGATTACCAATGTAATGGTAATCTCTCCAAATGTTGTGAATTGATGCGTCCTTCTTGGGCATCATAGATTCATTTATATTTGATAATGCAAAGGAAAAACCTGTTCACTAACTGATTTTTGGTGACTCTGTTGGGGATTAAATTTTAAAAGATTGTATCTTTGAATACCAAAATCTCTAGTTCATGAAGACCTTTTTAAAGGACTTTCATAAGTCACCTTTTATATGATGAGAAAATATGGTGTTACCACATGAAGGAATCTTTCTTGTGTTGCAACCAAGGTTAGATTTGGTTACTTTAGAAAAATAAGATGTCATCTCTCAGTTGAATACACTTGTGTGGTGGTATCGAAGAAGTGCGACAAAATATATGTGAGTGAGTTTTGTGCTTGAAGAAGAGGACGAGCTTGCACATTGCCCACCGAGACCTGTGGTTGAAAGGTTCCCAAGAATTGAAATTTTTCACTACCCTAACCCGCCACCCCGACCCAATTGGAACCAAAATCTCCCACCGGCTCGAAGATAACTACCACTAAATTAATTGAACTCAAGAACTATCTCTTCTCGAGATTGGTGACTTTATTTGAAAAAGAACCCTTACATCTTAGTTGCAATTTATTTTGATGGCCTCTTCGTCATCACGACCTTGGGAAACCAGTTTTGGCCCCTTAGCATTGTCAAGTTATCCTCCACTTCCCGAAGGATCAAGGGATCATTTTCTTATATTCACTAGAGAAAATGCACGAGACCTTAAAGATCATGTTCATTCCTTTACTACCGCCTGTGATTCCTCTAGTATTGTTGAAGAAAACATGGTTGTCCACCTTTTCATTACATCATTAGAAGGTTGAGCAACAAAATGGTTCATGTGGATCAAAGAAGGAAGCATTAAAAATTGGAATATTCTATTCCCATTTCAAGCCTCCTCCGAAGGAAAGTTCTTAGTATTTTGAGTAATGATGAGCCACCCCAAGTTGATCCTCTGAATTTGTTTTCATCACAACGGATAAGATCTTGTAAAGCCCACATGGCAAGAGATGCGAGCAAAGTTGAACTTTCAAGGCCAAATAATGAATATTTTGATGATTCAGAGGATGATGATGAGTTATTTTGTCGTGATGATGCAGATTCTGATGTTATGATACAAAAGGGCATCAAGCAATCGCTTGGTCCTGGTATTTGGGTAATTTCAATGACCTGGGATGAGAAGTGGATTTGAAAGAATGATACCAAGAAGCTCAAATTCTCAAGGCTTCTTACCTTGGAGATTGAAAAGAAAGAAGAAAGACCCACTTCGAAAGATGATATGCAGGAAAGAGAAGTGGGAATAAAGACATGTGTTGGCAGGAATCGCACAAAAGGAATGTCAGAGGTTTGTAAAAAGTTACAGCTCCTAACAAAAGCTACATTTATCTAAAAGTTGAAAAGAGAAGTGAGTGACTCTAGGAATGCACATGAGTCCCAAGTTCTTGTAAATTTAATTCTCACTGATGAAATGGCGCATTCAATCAAGATAGCGAAACAACTTGTTTTTCCTCTCCACATGTCGGGTGGTGCCTGGGCAGTTCTGTTGTCATCACTCAGATGACTCTACTAAAGGTTGATGTAACTACTAAAGAAACTAAGGAGATGACTTAGAATCTTTTCATTTCAAAGGCTCATTCAAATTTTCGGAGGAACAATGCCAACAACCCTTCATCATGTAAGTCCTTTTTGTTTTCAACCATTATTTCTTAATGTATAGTTTGGATGTGGTTATGTTGGTCTTAACCATTGGGGGTCGTATTTTTCTTATCATGTCAATGGCTATGTATAATAGTTTTAAATTTTTGGTGTTAGTAGGTGTTCCCTACCATGTGACTAGGTATGCTTCTTCTTTTCATTTTTTGGTGTGTGGTCCCATTTTTGTTGTGTGTGTGATCCTTTGATTTTTAATCTCGACTCTATTGCCCAATGGATAAGAGACTATTATTGTAGAATTTCAAGTGTGGGTTCATATCTTCTTCCTTTGTAGTCCTTGTCCCCAGTCAGATCCAATTATTACCACCATTTTTAGCCATGCCCCCTAAAAATACCCTTCAAAATAATTTGAAAATTAAAGGGGTATGTTTATCGGTCTTTAACAAAGTTTTTAAACCTATGTCGGCTCCCAACTTGATTTTTGAAACTACATGTTTCTTGATGAGATTCATTTTGAAACTTCAAAGGGTTAGTGTTGGGGCTTGAAAGATTGTAAGGCATGTTGTAATCAAAGAAGAGAGTCACATGAGCAAAATATCAAAGGTTAGGCAGAACTTTGTAAAGTTTTGAAACCTTTGTCAATCTCGACAGGGTTTTCAAAACTTCTTTATCTCTGTCAAGGTTATAAAATAAGTTGTAATTATTCTCTAAGTGCTTTACATAAAAGACTAATGGGTGAATTTGAAATTTAAATTTTTATACAATGACACAATGGCAGGTTTTCACAACTATGGCAGACTCTGAAACTTTTTCAGAACTTACCCAGAAACATTTATCCAGTATATTTGAGGTTGAAAATTATTTTATTATTGAGGATGAGTTTGTAAAGGGAAAAGACTGTTAGAATAAAATGCAAAATTCCATTCATTCCACGTGAATATAAAATTAAAAGCTACAAATAGTAAATGAAAAGTAGAAAAAGATCTCCATAACACAAAGTGATTCAGAATGCCAAATATATATATGTATCAATAAAAACTCTGTATTACATTTCCAAAAAGATGGTGATTTCATAGCAAGGGTTTTTCAAACACAGAGGGTGAATATGATGAATTTGATAGCCTCAATCACCTCTTGCATTCACTCAATATGTGTAGGAGAGAAAATAATTTTTTTGTATTCAATGCAATGAGGGAACGTCTCCATATTGTTTCTTTCAAGGCTAGCACGCATCAGAGTAACAACTTGGCCAACCCTCTCATTACATAGTGCATAGGAGATACAGATTGCATCATCGATCAGACCCACATGCGCATGAATGGGAAGCCCTATCAAGGCATCTTCAACACATTAAGAGTACCATGGGTGAACCAAATGCTTAGCCGCCCACAAAGCCCATCCAAAAATACCAGAAGTGTGCACAATATTGTATAAAAAGTACTCGATTAGCATTATGAAAATGCACTTGTGACAGGAAGTTCTCACCAATAACCTTGCAGATGACTTCTTCCACATCACTGCAGATGAGGAATACCTCCCTCAGTTGATCTAGCACCAACCTACAAACAAAAATGTATTTGACACCTTCCACAACCAAGAAGTTACTTGCCATGACTACTTCACTTGATGTGCTTGACATACTTTAATAAGTAATTAGCATTGTGCAAAATGAATAGTGGTGAAGAGGATTTATAGAGTGATAGAGGCAAGTTGGCAGAGTTTATTTGAAGCAATTAATGCTGAAGTACATAAAATTTTATTTAAATTTAACTAATTTTCAAGAAAGGCGATGTGATGGAGATCTAGTGAATTGGATTTAATAAGTCCTTGACATTTAAAGAACTGCACTGAATGATCTTAGGTGGCATACCAATAGTCACTAAGAAGTTAAGGTGGCAGACATTTCACATGGAAGAAAGCCACATGGTCTACTCATAGTAAGCAATGGTTCATCCTCCTATCATATCAATCGGGAAACAGGATGTAATCATAACCATACCTAAAAACAATAATTAATGAAGGAATTTTCACAATCTGATAGGGTTAGTCAATTTTCAGCCAACCTTTATTTGGCCAAGTAGCGGTTAGCACCCAACAAACAGTTTCAAGAAATCATAATCGTTACAAATGTAAAAGTTTAAATACTTAGTTGTAAGAGGTTGCAAGGGTCTGAAATTTTGATCCCGCTTGCACTGTGATGCATGAGTGAGAATCGATCTTAATAAAGGGTCAAATTTTGCAGTTTTAATTCATTTTCTATGAATTTTATTGTCTGTGTTCAGTAATTGTGTATTAGATGTTAATGTTTGTGAGAAATTATGTGAGCTTTGACAAGCATTTGGATATTCCTTTCCTTTGAGAATGTGTTGTTTAGTGACATTTAATTCATTCTATTTGCAGTAAATGGTTGAAATTGTACTGAGTCGAGTCAACATGTATTAGTAATCTGATTTATGAGTCACGATACTAATCATTTTCTAGTTCATTTCATTTTAGCAGTAATTTAGTTTTAAGTATTTTCCTTTGCACTTGTATCATGGCTACAAACAAGTGTTAGTTTTCCTTTTCTGATTTCTAGTTAAAAGAACACCCTGAGTTCATATATTCAAAAATCCAAAAATTATATCACAAGAGGGAGTTGTACCTCAACTAAAATTCAGAGGAAGATTACCAATGTAATGGTAATCTCTCCAACTGTTGTGAATTGATGCGTCCTTCTTGGGCATCATAGAGTCATTTATATTTGATATTGTAAAGGAAAAATATGTTCACTAACAAGATTCAAATATTATTTGCTAGTCTATATCACTTGGAAATCTCTCTTAGGATTCAAAAACCACACTTAGATACCATCTAATGTAGTCATGGTTGGAGGGTCCAATTAAAGGACTATCTATCCACATGTAGCTAAATTAACACTCAACATACTATACAATAATAAAAACTAACATGTAAAGAATTGATTTATTATTATGTCAATACAATGACAATAAAGCTTCAATGAGCTTGATATATGTTAGGTCTCAATTGTTTGATGACAAAATAAATCAAAATAAGATCTTTTAGAATTCAATTCAAATATGAGCTATCTCAACCTAGTATTATATTCTTTGTTTTAGAATCTTATACTATCATGATAGTTGATTTCTCTTTGGAATTAACTCACTCCCTCTTACCCTTAACTCATATTGAACTCCTCTTTATATAGATGGATGTAGATTGATATGCATTAGTAGTAAAATGTAGTACACCAACATAGGATCATGTGAAAGGATTAGTGGTCCCAAAATTAAATGATTTAAACATTAGCTTTCCTTTGAATTGAGTGCATCACATTCTATAGCATGTAAGTTCATTGGTAATGTGCACATTCGCCTTCTTTGATGTACCTTAGCCTAGGAGTTTGCAAATTCAACATTGTGTTGTTTGGTGTTTCTGCACATCAACAACTCAGACAGAATAAAAGTTATCCTATCTCTCTTGAAAGGTTGATCTCTATGAACAAAGAGATAACCCCAAGGTCTCTCAGGTGTCAGGTCATGACAATGTAGTAGAACAAACTCAGTGATAAATGTGAATATGCTGGTAATCACAAGGGGTCTTACGTAGAAGTACTGGAAGCTCTAAACTCATCAGATTTTAAGATATAGTGATGCTTTAACTTCAACTTCTAACCATTTAATAAAAGAAACAACAAAAGATAAGGGTTTCAGAAGTTCTAATGTTAACACTATTTCTAAGATTAACCATGCAAATGATGAAATACTTGGAATGGACCAATCCCTAAAACTAGTTTCTGGTCAACCCAGGCTATACCTGCAATCTTGCAGAGAACAGTGCAATCTTCTAAGGTGTTAAAGATTTTCAGGCTGAAGGCATTCATTCAATGAGACTGAATGAATACGTACAGTTGAACTAAGCACATGAATATAAGGTACAGGTTGACCTTGCACAACATTCCCACAATCAAGAAACTGCCCAAGATATGAACCAGGGATTGCTACAAAACTTTAGATATTAAATCATCAACCACTACGAACTAAATTTAATCTACATTCAAGCATTTCCAAGAAGTTTGAAAGATGGAATAAGAAACATGCAAGATTATTTAATACAAAGGAGGCACCAGTCATGACACAATGTCTGCACTTTGTATTAAAATCACCATATTAACAACATTTCTGGTTTGTTACAACACTTGCTCAAAAATCTGAAAACTAACTTCTACTCTGCTAACATGCTACTCTATTGATTACAAGTCTTCTGACTTAGTCTTTCAATCTCTAACCTAGCTCAAACTGAGCTGAACTCGAACCTAGCTCAAACCGAGCTAAACTCGAACCTAGCTCAAACTGAGTTGAACTCGAACCTTTACACAAGAGGCAAAGTGCCATACTTATAAAACAACAGGCCCACACAAAATAGAGCTAGGGTTACCAAAAATCACGGCTACCAACCATATCAGCCCCAACAGATAGCAGTAACCCATCGCTCAGCAATGAATACAACAATGACCCCATCAGATTAGCCTAGGATCACAAGCAACCAGTGGACGGATCCTCGAGACATGCCCAACAATAAATGAACACTCGCGCATAGCAGCACACATGCAAGCACCAGGAAGAAAACAAGCCATGGATCGAACTCGAGCTAGGCAAACAAACGACCTAGATTGAACAAAACCAGGTTGAATCCACCAACCAAGTATGTCCACCATTAATGAACACCAACACGCCGACCTTGCGTGCAAGAATGGGTCTCATGACTGCAGCCACAAAGTGTACCCAACTGCACCCACAAATCATGCCCAAATCTTCAAAGTACATCCTACAAATATCAACTCGATCCAACCTGCATTCAAACAGGACACCATTAATGCCCAATACATCATCATAATTCGAGTAGGTCCAAAATAGTTCCTAAGGTTAGAGAATCACGCAAAAGCCCAAGCGGAGGCAGAGACAAAAGCAGGCGGAGGCGGAGCCATGAGCATAACAGGAACAAGAGCCAAGATCGGCGGAGGCTGAACGGGAACGGAAAAGGAAACTGAAGGGAAACCAGGCAAAATGGGAACCAAGACCAACCTCGGTGGAAGAGGAGGCGAAATGGGAACTGGTAAGGAACCGCGAACTTTTCCAAAAGTTCAAAACCAAATTCCATCCCGGTCCTGACCCCGACAAAACGATAAAGGAGAAAACCGAAGAAAACCCATAGGCGAAGAGCCAACCCGGAGACCGAAGACAAACGAAGAAAATGAGAACACGAGAGGCAGAGATGGAGCGGGAAAGGAAACGGAACCGAGAACTTAGCAAAGTTCAAAGTTCGGATCCATCCTGGCTCCGACCCTGACAAGCAGAGAAAAAACAAAGCGAATAAAAGACCAAGGGAGGAAAATGACCCCCCAAGGACAAAAACGAACAAAGCAACAACAAAACGAGAAGGCGGGAAGCGAAGCCAGAACAGGAATGGGAACCAAACCAGGAACTTTACCAAAAGTTCGGAGTTTGATTCCATCTCAGTCCCACCTCCGACAGAAGAAGGGGAAAGCAACCCGGAGGAAAGCGACCCTTAAGACAAAACCAACAAAATGAAGAAGAAAGCGAAGAAGCGGGAGGGAAGCGGAGCCGAATGGGAACGGAAACAGAACTCAGAACTTACCAAAAGCTCAAAGTTAGGATCCATCCTGGTTCCACATCCAGCATAACAAAGAAAACAAGGAAAACAAGGGAAAGCTAAGGGAGAAAACCAACCCTTAGGACCCAAACGAAAACACCAAAGGAGAAAACAGAGGACAAAAGAAGACCACCCCAAAGAGGACATCTGCAAGACCTCAAGACCACTAGGAACTCAACACAAAGGCACCCACAAATCAAGGCAAGCACCAAAGACCAAATCCTCAAGGTTTTCAAAGATAAGCACAACAGAGAGGGCAACCCATAGAAAGGGGCCAACGAACCAAGAAAAAAGAGGGTCCCCATCTTCAGTGGGGCATGTGTGCAAAACTGCACAACACATTGTTTCATACATGATCCCTCTTAGGACCCAAAATGAAATAAATAAATTTTAGAAATGGCATGAGATTCAAATACTTATTTGAAAGTCCAATCATGGTTCCATTAAACAATACATGGTCTAATTAAGGTCCTCAAGGTGAGAAATATAAATGTGGTGATAAAAAAACACATGGAATGTAAATTAGATGTTTAGTTGGCCTTATGTTCCATATTATAACTCAAAATATGCCAACACAATGAAATGGAATAGAAAAATCTAATGACTATACTTATGATGATTGATATTAAGCTTGATTAGAAGAAAATCAAATGCAAAGGGATATAGTGCCACAAAATTATCTCACTATATTGGAAATAAAATAGAAACATGGAAAATACCTATAAAATAAATAAATGTTTAAGTAATATTGATCTATAAGATTGCTCTTACACCCTAGATGCTCAGGTATACCAAATTATGCCTTAGGTGTAGGATCCTTAGGCTCCCCAAGATTATCATATCATTCCTAGTATCATTTCCACACCACTCATGACCACTTCTATAACGAACAAGAACGGACCTTAAATTAAAATATTTAAATTCTAATTCCAGCTTTCCTACCCCTACCAAATAGCCTTTGTGAGTTGGCTTGGTAGACATTTGTGTGGTGCATTGCTATGTCTTAGAATTTAAAGGCATTTAATGTGTCATTAATTCATGTGGTTTAACAAGGAGAAAACATTAGAAGACACTTCAATTTTCTAAGGGATAAAAAATCTAAATTTGCATCATTTACATATAGGGTACCTACACATTTGTATATGCTTTCTTCAATCTTCACTTAGAGTTGTAAAGATGGTCAATCCAAAGGTCTAACCTAGGAGAACTTGACCCTAGTGATCCAACATATTCTCCTAAGGTGTTTATAAGCATTGTAGTCCTTACACTATTATTAGACATCAAAGATCAAGGTGAACAAGTTTTAGAAAATGTGCACTTTATTAGTTTGAACATAAAAAATTGAATGTGTGAAAGATCAAATTCATGACACTCATAGTCTATCTACAAAAAATTTAAATCAACAAAAAAGAAAATCACTTCTACATCCAATATATACATAAAATTACAATTGTAAATCAAATTTTAAAAATTATAATAAAATACAGTAAACAATTATCTATCATAGTTATGAAAGTTTTTGGATCCAACTATGTATGCTTATTTAGATCAATTTGAAATATCAATCTAAATTCGTGATTTGAAACTTCGATCTATACAAACATATACAATCCAAAAACTTTCATAACTATTTTTCATAGACTATAATAAAATTATACCTACAACTATCTATCAATCACTAAAATCAATTAACTATTTTTTTTTCCATATTTCAAAACTATATTGCATCACCTATCAAATCTTTAAATTAAATGAGTTAATTGTCATATTCATTAAATTTTAATTTTAAAAAAGTTCATATAAGTAGGTGCGACAGGGAAATTAGGAGATCCATGTTGTAATTGTAGTACCTTTCATGAATGGGCTTGAAAGTGATAGGAAAGAGATAGTGCATTAAAGTGAGTAGATATCTGGGTCTGACAATCTAATAATATACTAAAAGTATTCATCTCCATCGAACATGTCTCTTGACCACTTCTTGTAATGGGTTGAATCTAGTTTGATTTTTATTTTAATCTCCATTCTATAAAATTATATTTCATTAATGATTTTCCACATATATAAGCACTTGCTTTTGCTTATAAAGAAATAGGTAGCCACCTCATTCTGGTCATCTTGCTGCCTCTGAACAATCCATTTGAATATATCTCATTGTGCTGTCTCAAATTCTCTATACCCTTTAGACTGTAATAGCATTGCATATATAAAATCTTCAACTTCCTTTCTATGCATAGTCATATTCTTTAAATACTAGAAAAAAATAAACAATCCAATATATAAAAGTACATTCGGATATATGATTGAATACATAGTGGTATTGATTTTACAGTCATATTCCATAGGAAGACCAAAACAATAAGAATCAGAAAAAGGTTTTATATTAAAGAAAAATAAATAAAAAATTGTATTACAATTTAGATAAATGTTTAGAAAAAAAGAGTTCGGGGGTTTAGTTCAATTGATTAAAGCATTCTGTTTTAGGTAAGAGGTCACGAGGTTAGTCTCTCCCGTTCTCGTGGTATTGGAGGATGTGTCGTACCAGCATCACCAGTCACGTTAAAAAAAGTTTACAGACACACTGCAGTCTAAAAAAATAATATATTTATTATTTTATTTCTATGTTTTAGAAGATTTTATGTTATATTGAAATTGGGTTATTGATTTATGTATTTTTAAAAGTACAATTAAATACTAATACAGTAAAATGAAATAATCTCACATTCTATAAATTGCTTTTAAACTAAGTCATCTTACATAATAAATTATTTTTAAAAATGAATAATTAATAAATAATATGTCATACATATTTAAGTGCTGATGTATTTGATGTATATATTTTTGTATTGGAATATGGACGAAGTTAAAGGGAGACATTTAGAATAAGAACCTAAAGAAAAAAGTAAAATCAAAGAATATAGTGCCCCACTAAAGTATCTATTGCAACATAGTACCCATGTCATTATGTTCATTGTATGGGTTACAGGTTTCAGAGTGGTATATTCTTGTCCTTTCACTTTATTAAAGAATTCAAAGGAGGTGGGATATGCTCATTAGCTGGACATGCACTTACATTGGCATGAGTAAGCAAAACCTTCGATTTTACTGTTAATGATGAAATAGAAACAGGTTAATATTAGTAAACCATGGGCCTGGGGTACAGCCATAATCTGTTGGTTTCAATGTAAATGAATCGTTTAGACAGTCAGGAAAATTGGAAGGAGCAACAGTGAATACATTATGTATTTTTTTAGTAAAAGGCGAAAGAATAGTTGTCTTTATCACGCTGTTCTTTTGAGTTGTGGTTGTTTGTACAGTTCGTTGTAATGGTTCTTGTACGGTTTCTTATTGTAGTTTTTAACTTCACTTTATTTTTTTTTAACTATTTTTCTTCAATACAAAAAAAAATGAATGCATTATTAATTTGATAGGAACATTAAAAATAGTATTGTATGATTTCATGCTTTTTCACAAAGATGAAGAAAAATAACAAAAAAGTTTATGGAAGGAGCATTAGTATTTTTAAATTTTTATTTTGAAAGAGACTGTTTACATTAAGTGTTACAATGTGGTCAATGTTAGAACTGTTTAAATTTTTTAATTATTTAAATTTCATTGTTATAATTTTTATTATTTTGATTATGCTGCTTCTAGATTCAATTGTGTGCAAGTTTTTCATCAACGTTTGGGACCACTCCGTGATCCATCATCCATAATTTTACATCTCCTTCAGTCCGGAACGTTAATGAAGAAACATGCACACAATCGAATCCAAAAACAACATAATCACATTTAATAGGAATTGTGGAAATCGTGTATCATTAATTTTTATTATTGTGCATTTTACACAATATTTATTACTTTAATCCTTTGTATAATCAGTTTTTGGTCCAATATTAAGATCTGAAACCATTTCCTATGACATTTTTTTTATCAATATTTATATTTCTATTTTAAAATGTCAGTAGAAAATGCATGGTTTGTGAATGGCCTACACACCAAATAATTACCCATCAATCTAAATAAACCAATTGATGCAAAATGAAAAGATGATTGATGTATAGAAGGGACAAATTTTTGGAGCCTATAAGAAGTCAAGGAAATGCGCAGGTTGCATCAGCTTTTTTCACGTGCCATTGTCATATGTAAGCAGATTCTTCGCACTGACGTTTCTATGGACTTAAAATCTTTGAAGTTCTTGCAAGTAGTAAAAAGTTTCTGAGATGAAGCTTGCTCCATATTGATTTTTATCTACAGTGCTCTGTAAGGAAAAAAGTAATTCTTCAACGATGTTTAGATCAATGATTAGCAGTACCCAAAAAGAACTTCGTCAATCAGAATGGGAAGAAGATGAGGATTGCCCTTCGATTTGCAAGCGTGCTAAGATGGCGGAGTGGCAACAAGAGGTGTGTATTCGCTATTGAATGAGCATGGTTGAAGTGTTTTAAGGCTGCCACAGTCAATTTAAAAAGGATTATGGAAAAGATCTGTGATATCGTTATTAAACATACATGTTTGTACCACACATGTTCATCATGATGATGGATTCAATCAGGGTCATTCGAAATTCAGATGTTAAATATATGTACCACAAGTTTTTCAAAATCCTTTTTCTTGCTTACAGTTGTAATTGCTCTAATTTGTATGAGTTCGGTCATTGGGCTTTTTGTGATGCTATAGTCTTGTATTTTATTAAGAGGAGACCTTTTAGAGATTTCAAACTTCCCTATCCATGACAGGGAAAATAGCTACAGGAGAAATTACACACAAATATTTTTGGAATCAACATTTTGAATCTTTTCATGCAGTTTCACCCAAAGCTATTTTCCTAAGAGGAGACCTGTCGCAGATCTTACTACGTCTGCAATTTTACCCGGTAAAGGCCTATTTAGAGTGACTGTTTGAATGTTCTAAATTCTGTAAAATATAACCATGGTATTGGAAAATATGCAACCTGGATGCAGAGTGACCGTGGCCGTGTAAAAAAAACTCATGGCCTGAGGACAAGGTAAGGTAATCATTTAGGTCACAGCCTATTCAGCATGTCTCATGGGCATATGAGATCCCTTGCGAGCACAAAGGAACATTACAGCTTATGTATATTAGTTCCAATTTGTACCTCGTTGGGTTTCAACCCTTTGAAAAAGCTCATGGCAAATCAAGCCGTACCAATCCATCTAAGGTACTGTACTTGACTGGATACAGTTGCAGTACCATACTAGGTTAGTTATCCTAGTATGTAGCTGCTTACTAATAGCTAACTGGACAATGTCATAATGTACAACATTGCAATCACTATAGGGTTTCAGAAGAGTTTCGGCTTTCTAGCCAGTTTTGACATAGGGTATATTTAGTTTTTAATGTGTAGTGTATTGTAAGTGCTCTGGTTTTCAAGAGCGGGGCTACAAGTTCATATCCCGTTTACCAGTATGGTAAATTGATTATGAGCTTAGTGCTTATTGATCCATCCATGAACTTTAGGTTTCCTGCAACAAATATTTCACTTATAGATGCCAGCTTATTGCTAGATTAAATTTGTGACTGACCTTAGATCTGATTCCAGCTTTTGAACTTTGATCTACATGCCTAACAGGCCTGATGTGCCCGAGGCATATATAGTCAACACGTTCTCTCTCTAAGGATCGCTAACACATACTCCAGACTTCTAGCAGATTGTTTAACCCTACAAATCCCACTTTTGCCAAAGCATTTGTTCTTTACAAGTAATTTTTGGATGTTCTTTTCAACACTTACTATTCCTGAATTTCAGACTTCAATTGGGCCTTTAATGGGCACAACATTTTCGAATATAACATGATAAGCCTGAACGGACATCTATCTGGAAGATTAAGATGTCTATTTCCTTTGGCTTGTTCAATTTTTCATGACTTCTGGAAAGAAGAACAGTTAGACACTAAATTCACCATTGGATTGAACAAGAAGTTTATCAGAAGACAGATTTCTCTACCTATGGAATATTGTGTGCAAAGCATTGTAATTCAACTAGAACAACTCCACAGGGTATAACAGGTTTTAAGTACAATCACTAATATTTGACCATTAGAATTTGATGTTTTCTTAGATTTGACATCCTGCTGTATAATTTTACAGATATGAAACATATTTTACTCTGCAAAGTTAACTATTTTATGCATTGTTTCATTCAGCAGCAATGGAGCCCTTCAAAGAGTAATGAGCCGACTCTATTGGTATTTCCACTAGATCAGCCTAGTCCATTGGGTTTAACATTGAGAAAGTCACATTCCCTGCTAAATCTAATCCAAACAAAATTGTCTGAAGGGGATACTGAAAGTTCAGAAACTGTAAACAATAAAACAGGGGAAGGGAACGAGGTGGCTGCTCAGGCTATTTCTGACAAGACAAAGGCATCGAATTTCCCAGCCTTAGCTTTGAAAATTGGCACATGGGAGGTAATGATTTTATTTCTACTCAACAAAATTATCATGCTGCTGCAGTGAATCCAAGTCAGATTCATTATAGTAGGAAATAATTTATGTGAGTTTAGTCATTTTTGAAATAGTGGGTCTTTTGCTCATTTATTTTCATGTACAAAAACTTTCTCAAAGAAAAGTCTACTGTAAGTGACAAGATTTTTCTGTCTTTTCTTTCTTAGGTTTATGTTTTTGGTTTCTAAATTATATGTTATTTATTCATTTTGAGGCATTCAAATTTGCCAGTGCATATCAAGATATGAAGGAGACTTAATCGTAAAATGCCTTTTTGCAAAGCATAAGTTTGTTTGGGAGGTCTTAGAAGGTGGTCTTAAGAACAAGATAGAGATTCATTGGTCAGAAATTACAGCTATGAAGGCAAGCTGTCCAGATAGTGGACCAAGCACCTTAGAAATTGAGGTAAGAATTTTTTTTGCTTAAATAATACAACACAGTATAGACCAACAAAGGATTTAACCACAGTTTTTCTCCAACTCATGTCTGGTTCAGGTGTCCAGGCCTCCCTTGTTCTTCAGAGAGACTAGTCCTCAACCAAGAAAGCATACGGTGTGGCAGGCTACTTCTGACTTTACTGCAGGACAAGCAACTATATCTAAGTAAGTAAATCAGATGCTTTTGTGAGCTTTATTTAAATATTATAATGTTTCCATTACAAACACATTGTGGCATAATTGTAAACATTTACAATTGATGCATTTGCCTAAAAATGAAAGAAAACATTACTTGCATAAGGTTGAAGATCAATACTAACAAAAACAAACCCTGTGTGATGGTTTTGATTTCAATTTTTTGGTTGGACTTTACATTGTAAGGATTTAGACCATTTCATAGAAATGAAGACATAACCATTAAGTAATAGGCTTCAGGATTACTGTAAGGATTCAAACTGCTCCAAACAGTCTGTAATGAGCTTCCTTCAATATATGAGAGAATAGCTATTTTTTTCAACTCAAGCATAATATAGATATGTGCATCAAATTAGTAATATGCAAAATTGTATCAAACAAAGCCCTCAGTTCTTCACACTAACCCAAAGCAGATTGATTATCCATGCACCCAATAACAACAGTATGCACTCTGCAATTTTGAAAACAAGAATTGCATCAAAGAAAAGAAAAGCAAATCGACACATCAGACATTCACACAAGTGTCTTGATAATTTTTCTCAAAAACTTAATAAGGAAAGATGTTGAAAAAAATTCATAATCTCGGAGAATAAGATGAGCAGAAACCCATTTAAGAATTTGTAAACAAGTGCTTGAATTTTCATCAATTTTTTATATTCTTTATGTTAAGTACATTTTCATCATTTTATATATGTTGCTCATATGTATAGTACATCAACTAAAGGTTCAAAGTACAAATTGAAGCAGGAGCATACGGGCTCTGCTCATATAAAATCCTACACCACCAAAAACACTTGTGAAGTTGTCTCCAGTTTATGTTTTGTTTTGTCTGAATTTGCTGTCTGTAGTTCATGTCATCTTCATTTCCAGTTAGCTACAGGGAAGTTTTAGGCCTTTTTTCGTTTCAGTCCTTCTATAGAAGTGTTTTAGAGCATCATAATGCTATTTCAGACCCAAATCAAGTTGCTACAAGAATATTTTCATGAAAAACGAGCTGCTACAGAATGGCAACAGGAGCTTTTTTATACTCTAGACCAAATATTTGTGTTGTAAAATGCTTCATCTTGGTCCATAACAACTGGAAGAGAGTGTCTAGTTCTTTTTCAACTTTTCCTACGGCTACGATGGACTTTAAGTGAGTGTAGAACGTTGCATAAATCAGAAAAATCAAAAGATATGTTTAACCATTTAAAATTACCAGCTGTATTTTCTAATTTAGAAGGGGCTTTCCTTGTCTTTTCCAGCTGGACCAAACTTGTCACACATTCACTTCTGTCAAAGGAAATGTAATTGGTTCTTGGCAGCAAATTTCTGATTTTGTTTCTGTTTGGGCGAAATATTTTCCTTTCTGGCTGCAACTTTTCATTCTCCCTATGCTCATGGCTTTTGTTTATGTTGTTCGATCTATTATTCCTCCAGGTGCTTTGCTCTTGATTTTCCTTGGCTGCATGGGTGTTTTGGCATTATTCTTAGCTGTTAAAAGCATTATGGACGTCATTCCTTCCCTGTTGGTCGCATGTAGTAACCCTAAGGACTTTGGCGACTGGTTTTTGCAAGAGATACCAATAGTTTCTTGGCCGTGGGTTACAGAACAGGGTAGAGATTTACAATAAAAGAAGATCAGATCAGGTCCATAGAGAGAAGATATCAAGTTTGAAGAAGAAATGGAATGTTGAATGAAACAGTTAGATGCTATAGCAAACTGAATGAAAGATTATTTGCAGAACATGAAAAAACAGAGCATGTAAGGAAGCTTAAACGGAGCCAGTATACAAAGGCTATAGGAAGAGAACTGAGACCCAGTAATGAAAATTGAAGAGAATATGTTGTATGAAAAAATATTTTGATTAACTTATACATTGTAAGCTAGACTAGGTCTGCTACGGAAGGATTTTGTATTCCTGGAGCCTTTATTTCTTGTGCATGTCTGAATGAACTATAGAAGCAAAACTGAAACCTGTCATTAAATCTGACTTCAAATTGCATTGGTTACTTCTTGGGTTGAGGTTTTCGAATTTGACTGCAAGGCTAGGTAGATTTTAACTAGCCTCCCAACCTCGTCTACACCACAAATTTATATCAATTACTTAACACTAAATTTACGTTTCATCACACTTAGAACTTGGAAAATTTATCTTCAACTGATGTTGAGAAATTCATGGTATTTGATGCGAAGTTGTCCAATTTCTGCAACAAGATAAGTGGTGATAGAACCATGTTTATGCTAAAACCTAGTAGCAATCAATGTATCAACCTATAAAGGAAGCTAGAGATCTAGATGAATAATAGATGCGTCTATCATTAGTGCAAAATCCATGTGTAGCTCGAATGGCTGATGACTTTTTGCAGACTGTTTCTGATGTCAATATAACTAGAAATGATATGAAATTCAATTGTGATCCATCAAGTATTTTTATTTTTCTCAAATCCTCTAATGAGTTGCATTCTTTTGCATGTAGTTGGCTATGGTGAGCAAATATCCAAAAAAAAAAGAATTGTTTTATCCTTTCCAATTGACTAACCTACATAGTTTTTAGGAATCCTTAGGCTTAAGGAGTCTTGGCAAGGATCCAAAAAATCTCTAACAAGTTGATCGTTAACACAAATTGAGGATGTTTTTAGTGAATACATAGAGTCTAAATTGCAAGCTTTGTTGAACCTTGTAAGCAATTCTGAAGAACATAGTGGACACGTGTGGTTGAAACCTGAGAATTATACTACATGTCTGAAAATAAGTAATTGAGAAACAGGGTATATGTTTGTGACATTGTGTTGTGTGTGTGTGTGTATATATATATATATATATCAGAAAACAAGCCATCAGAGAATTATGGCTTCCCATTCAGGCAAGAAGTGGCATATCCACCGGTGCCCCAAAGTCATCCACTATAGACATTCTAAGAAATCAAGACAGTAGGTGAACCACAGTACCCAAATAATGTAGGTAATAGAAAATCCATGTGACTAAAATCCCTCCTGAAACCATCCTACATACTTTTTCATCTCAGTTTCTAAAGAAAGAGCAAAAAGTCAGATTAAATACCAGAGGCTGCAGATCCAAGGATTAACAAATGTGACTACCCTTCAATTCATAATTGTTGTTGAATCTGACATGTTTTTCTTTCTGCTGTACTGATTGCTTTTAAGCTCTTCAAAAGAACATGCCATGTGTATGAATTTATTCTACTTCAAACGTTCCATCATTGTCTTCTTGTACTCTCAGCTCATTTATTTCTTGAACTTCTTGACAATGTTTTTATTATTGGTGATCCTTTGTTAGGAAGTGACGAACAAGGAAACCAGTTATTCTTTTCTACAGATCACAAGGACATAGATGTTGGTTTAATATTAGTCTAATTTTCATTTGTTTGACTGGACTGGACACTAAGTTTTTGGTCTCATGGTTTGGCATCTCGTATTTGCCTTCTGCAAGTTGCAGTCACTTTAAAAACATTATATGTCTCAATTTTTTCATTTTGATTTCTTTGTTAAGATGTAAAAGTGATCTATTTTCATTAGAATCAGCTCTTCATCACTATCCTTAGTTTTCAGTTTAATCCATTGTTCACAAGTTCAATGTAGTCTTGCAATGGGGTGTTATTACTTCATTCAACTGCATCCATGATTTGACTTGCAGTCATGTGCGTAGGTTGGACTATTGATTGTATTTCCCATGTTCTCCTCTCCCTAAAGGTTCACTTTTGTGAAAAAGTAAAATAACTTTGTTTCTTCTTGTGGATTGTTGTAAAAAAATTATGTTTCCAATATCCATTAACTTGTCAGGTAACTTATCAAGGTCATCATTTCTAGCATAGGGCAGAATACTAAACTTTATGTTGATTTTGACTCGTGAGGTGGATGAAAAATGAAATTTGTTTTCAGTATCCCCTGTTAACACTTGCTCTCTGAGTATAACAAAATGTTCCTCCTAACTTGTTCAATTCATGACTGCAGTCAAGGAGAAAATCAAGCAAAACGCATATCAGAGCCCACCTCCAGGTGTTCTTAACAAAAAAATTATATCTTTTATTCTTTTCCTTTTCAGTAGAACAAATATTTAGGACTTGTTTAACAGTTGCTCTTTAAAAATAAATGGCTTTTCATGATTTTAGCCACTAAATGTTGCAGATTTTTGTGAACATTCCCTTTTTGGAACTGCTTTTGACAAGTGAACAAAGTTCAGAGAGATTCACATTTTATTGCAGAAGATTATGTACTTGTGCATGAAAAATATAAAAAATACTGCTTGTATTCAAACAAAAGATGCAGGTTTTGAATCAGAGTCCACATGCAAAAGATATTGTGAAAAATATGGAGAAATTGCAAATTAAATAAAAAATGCTTAGCAAGCAAAGAAGAATTAAAAATCTTAAATCATCAAATGATACATGCCCATGATAGCCTCACAAATTCTTCTGTAACTTAACTGCAAATAAAAATTGACCAACCTATAGTATTCAGGGTTCGGTGATGTCTTTAGCAGTATTTTGAAATTTAAATTTAGTAATATACAACATTTCTCAATTTTAGTTTCCAGAAAGTCATCAATTTAAATCAAGTCTTTACCCTCACAATAAAAAAGGTCTGGATTAAAAACTTTATGATTTTCTCCTAATAAGTTTGATAATGTCTATCTATTATTGTTCCAAGCTAAATTGAATTTTGTGTCCATGCAGGGTACATTGCTTGCAGTTTGCTCAAGGAGTGTTTAATAGGCATTATCATAAAATTATGCAGTGTGATCCAAGGCTAAACTTGCTGAGCACTGAGAAGGCAATAAGCAAAGATCCTTGCAGCTCGCATACCATTGCAGTTCAAGATCAATATAGAGATGCCAGTTATAGAATGGTACAAGATCGCAAGTCCTATTTATTGCCTGAAGTTGGTTATGTTGGAAATGATTGCCTACCCCACTTCCCATGTTTCTCAGATGCAGAACCGATTATGGCTCCAATATCAGCCCCAAAACTTGAACAGACCAAACTTGAATACAGGATGGTGGAACCTACCCCTCACCTTCAGAAACCCTTTGGAAGTATGTCAGATCCATCACCTATAGCGGTTCCAATTCTTGTTCCAAAACTTGAGGAAACTGAATCTGAAAGTGAAATTCTGATGATGGAATCTCTCCATGAGAAAGATGGATTGCATCCTTCTCAATGCCCAAGGAATTCTGAAGACTTAATTGCATATAGTCATTTGAGAAAATATGTCCAAGAAAATGAATCTAACTACGTGACAGATGAAGATTATGATATAAGCGCTTTAATTTCTAGGTTTGGTGACCAAGTATGTTCTCTCGCCCTCTTTGATCAGGCTGCCAATGATTACACTGATTATGAAGACTCTGGTATTTGGTTTCACAATCCTGTAGAGAGTGAAATACCATGGGCAGAAGTGGAATACTGATGCAGATGACAATTAGTATTGCAGACAATCAGACTCAAGGCCCAAATGATACCCGCATAGTTGCCATGTACAAAGACTATCTTCAAGTGAAATACGCTTCATATAGTCTGCCAAGACTGTTTGTAACTGAAGCTTCATCACAAGAAAATCCAACCATTCATCAATGTCATTACAATGTTAAGTATGGATTACTCAAATGCTTGCTCGAAAGATGATTTTCTTATATTTTTTAAAGAAATTTGTTTTCACTTCTTAGATGTTGGAGATATCTAATGTGCACATCGCAGGTATCCGTAACAGCTGGAATTGGAACCAATTATGGGATCACTGGTACAAGCAAACCCACGAACCACTTGCCCTCCAGTTACCCAATAATTTCCTTGCATTTTAAGATAGGGGAAACAACTTATATCTCAGTACATGGGGATAACCAAAAAGCTAGAATGAGGATTTCCGCAAAGAAGCCAGTTATACTGCACGATGTTAGTGCTTATCCAATGGAACAAACCAGAATCTTTCACAACTGACCCACTATCGGCTATCTGCTTACACATACACCCACATACTCCCAAATAAACTGGCATATTAGTAATTTTTATATACAAGATTTGCACCAGTGTTTCAATAAAAATCCTTCGATAGCATGCATTTAGGTTTTATATTTGCCATATGCAAATTTTCCATTATAAACCTTTTTTATTGGATTAAACTTAAAAAGAAATTACAAACAGCAAATTATAGCTGCATAGTCATAGACGCGGAAAGTCAACATACAAGCAGCTGAACAAGACAAAACAGAGCACAAGGAGTATGACCATCAAGTTACACAGGACTTGGAAGTTGGAACAGCAGCTGAAGTTCATAGGCTGAAAAAGTAGAGATAATAAACACAATAGGTTCAAATGAAATGAAGAGAATAGTAGTTGTGAGTTTTACTTGTCAAGTTTTTGTACTATGGTTGATAGTATCCACATTGTCCTTCGCTGTTTCGACAGGAGGAGCACTGCCTTTTGATCCCTACAAATCGGCATCAGGCAAATTCACAGCCAATCACTGCCAACAATTCATCACGGGAAAATTCGAAAATTAATCGCAAACTTTTAATGCAATGAATCTTCTGCAGCGGTGAATTGCTGGTGGTGAATTTTTCCTGAGGTGAATTTGTCATGGCGGTGAATTTTCCTGCGATGATGACAGTGAATTTCGAGATGAATTGCTAGCAGTGAATTTTCCTAGAACCCTACAAATCATCTGGAAAGTTGTATTTAAGGATTGGAAAGCATCCTCTCTTAGTATTTGTTCACCATAAACAGACCCTTCACTGCAATCTTGTTTGCCATGGAAGACTAGCCCAAGAAACATTTACCACAATTCTTATAAGCAAAAATTCTTGACTTTACAAGCACATTCATCATATTCTATGTGAACATTAAGTTCCACGTTTTATAATTGTTTATGAGTCTTGAACTGAGAACTTCTAGCAAGAATATAAATAAAGTGGAACCAGAGGGGAGCTAACAAACTAGTAGTAGGTGAGGAGATGAACCATGAAGGGAAGTATAACAACCATACACATCAATATTCTATATGCTAATGGTTCTTTTGAAAACTAAGATGTCCTTCTATTGTTTGGAGTTATGTTTGTAGACTATAGATGTGCTTTTGAAAATTAGTATAGTAGCCAATTTAGCAATTTGGAGAGACAAATTGGCACAAATTGTTTGAGTTCCAATCTAGAGGGGGAAGATTGAGTTGAAGAAAACTAATAAGTAATGAAATTTTGAAAGGAATTTGATAATCCATGTATGGGTGAGTACATTGTGGAATGGGAAAATGCTAAGAACAAAATATTTTCAAGACTAGGCTTGCAAGAAGAGGGTAAGAAATAGGGAGAAAAAGTTTAGCCATAGATTGTGGCATGAGTTCAAAACCAAAAAGTATGCTTGATAGATTCAAGTTTGGCACAAATAGGACAAGTGAGTAGTGGGGAAGGGCACATAAAGAAATTTGAGGTGGGTACCAATGGGCAATCTAACATGCAAGATTTTACATGCCATGAATTGAGATTGAGCATGTTGACTTTAGATTTCCAACTATGAAGATTAAGTTTGTTCAAGTCTATTCCACTTTGACCAAGTGAGCTTACATTTGTATTTTGCATTGAAATGGAATGAGAGGGTGATTGGAAGGAGATTACTATAAATAGATTTAAAGGGGAAGAAGTGGATTCTATAGAAAATAGGCCACCTCTATTCCTTCAAGAAATTTTTATGATAAAATATATGGATAGCAAGCTATAGAGCTTAGGTAGGTCAAGTTGTCAAATTTCAAAAATTGGTTATTTGTCAAAGTATGAAACATTGAATTGAGTTTTAAGAAACTCACAATACTTTCAATTAAATTTGGTTAAATCCTAGAATACCTAGATGCCTTGTTTAGAGAGATCCATTCACCTTTAAATTTGTTGATGATACCTGAAGGTTTCCCATCATGTTGAAACAAATGGTTCCATTAGATAAAAGAATTTGCATAGCTTAGGCCATGCCAAAAGGACTAGTAAAACACAATCAATTTTTTTGAGATAATTTTTCAAGCATTGTAGATGGAATGGAATGATGCACTGTTGAAAATAGGGTGAAACAAAATAAGATATGTTAAACTTTAGTGCATCCAAATGAAACAATGATGGATCCTATGAAAAAAAATCAACCATGGAAAAAATTCAAACCATAACATAATGTTTACATGGAGAAACTTTTGTAGAATCAAAATCCACACCCAAAGAGACCCAAGCTAATATTAATCATATAAATAGTTACAATCTTCTTATCTCTTTTAATTTTGGCAATATAATAGTTCTTGAATGACCTACAAAATGATCTCATAATACTAGCATCCTAAGGCACCAATATATAGGAGAGATGAATACAAGATTCCCTAAATGGTATTCCAAAAAAAGTGATCAATACCATTCACCCAAATCTAGGCATCAACCTCCTTCATGGGGAATCTCACACCTTTCCAAATTTAGTCAAGTGCTTTAAATAGTAACACCTCAAATGTACCTTAAATGGTATTTCCAAACAAGTGGTCAATACCATTCACCCAAATCTAGGCATCAACCTCCTTCATGGGGAATCTCACACCTTGCCAAAATTAGTCAAGTGCCTTAAATAGTAACACCTCATATGCACCTTAAACCCTCCTCATGTGACATAAGCATCATAGATTTTATCAGAAAGATCAAATCAGCCAGAATTCTAATCATAATTGCTCCATGGAAATATTAACCAAACCTATAATAAGTTTCACTTGTAGAAGATCCTAATACATCCTCTTATGCATCTCGATCTTTGCCCAAATTCCAATATCTTCTCAAAAATAGTTCCCAGCTTAAATGCCACTGAAATTACATATGAGAGAATAAATAATAATGAATAATTTCACTGAACATGTAGAGGGACATCTAAGACTACTCTCTACATGATCCTTGGAGGCATAACAATTATTTATCCACATTATTATTCAAACAATTAAAACATATCTATGATTTTCAAAATGAATAGCATCTAATTCCAATAGGTAGAACCATTTTTTTTTAAATAGAGTTGGGAGATGCTTGTCACACCAATTGGTCATGTCTCAAGGATGATTGGCTAAGGTGGACCATATGATCACACTAAATTCTTTCAATAAGAACCCTCCTCCAATGCCCTCACAATCTATTTACCAATTAGGTGGACTCTCTATGAGTACAAACCAATTATTCCCAAACTCTCTTTGTCTTTAAACTATATACAATGCAACCTAGAGGTGAAGGGAACCATTTTTTATTCCCTTTTCCCCATAATAAGTTGATAAGTTGTATTAGCTAATTGTAGTAGAAGATTATAAACCAGTCCAATGGTACTCTCAAGTACAATGGGCATGTTACAGTTGATTTTAGCTATTGGTTCATGGAAATACTTCCAGATGTCCTCCAAATAGATGACACTATGGGTTACTGACAAGAATGCTTCATCTTTGTCAGTATGTAGTACCTTGTAGGGGTATTGTTTGGACATGTGTCTATGCTTCTCAGAGACCTTGATGACTATAGGAGTGACCATTTTAACACAAGGATACTTGGTGAGCTTTTTAGATATTATGAAGTGATCAAAGGATGATTAATGTAGCTTAGCTTGTGATCACAATTGTGAGGAATGAATTTGATACATGTTATTATATAGAATTTGGTTAGTGGGATATGAGCTGTGATATGGGTGGGGTGGTATCTAGTTAATAAATTATCTTTTCAAACTATGATACATATTATACATTATGTATTTTATGGTTTAGTATGTTCAATTTGGTGTTAGGTAATAATATTTCAAACGTGATTCATTAATGTTCCCTAGTATGAGTGTGCCATCGATTTTCCGTAGTTTGATTGTCTTGGACTTGATTATGTCATGAATGTAGTATGGTCCTAGCCACCAAACCTTTAGTTTTCCTTGCTTCTTAAATTTTTTATCGTATAACAATACTAAATCCCTTTTTTGGAATGTCTTTAATCACAAGTTTTGGTCGTGCCACTTCTTTTGTCTTTGTCTTTCTAATTGATGGTTATACATAGAAATCTACCACAATTCATCTAGTTTTCCAATTCTTTTATTCATGTCACCAAGGATTGGTCCTCTTCTAACCACAAATTCATTGTGGTGCGTATCTTGGGAATTATGAAATTCATGGGTAATGTGGCATCAAGGTCATATACCAACCAAAATGTTGTGTACTTGTTAGTTCGCTTATAGGAAGTGCAGTATGCCTAGAGTACCGTCGGTATCTTGACATCCCAATCTATCTAGTTCCCGTCACACATCTTTGTTAATGTTTTCCCAATTATTTTGTTTAGTGCTTCATTGGCTCCATTGGCTTGTAAATGATAGGGGATCTTATATTATGTGTTACCATAAAGTTTTTTAGTAACTCCTTTATCATATTATTTACGAAGTGTTATCCCTGATCATTGACTATGCTCAATGGACAACCATATCTGGTGATGATTTTTTCATATAAGAACTTTGTGGCTATTCTTATGATACAATCTCTTATTAGTTCTTATTCTTCCCATTTTGTTAGATATTCCACACCGATTATAATGAATCTAGCTTTTGAGTACTTTATCGGAGGGTCAATTGGCCCTATGCAATCTATTGTCCACTTCTCAAAAGGATTTTGGGCTAATACCGGTCTCGGGGGCATCTCATAATGTGCAGTAGGTTTCCCTACTCTTTGACAAATACCACACCCCTTTGTATATTCTTTGGCATCCTTGTGTAATGTTGCCCACCATAGACTCACAATTTTACCCTTCTTGCGGTGGTTTCTACGAAATTATGTCCTTCGAAAATTCCTTTGTGTGCCTCTTATAAAATGGAATCCCTTTCATGTTTATAAACAAATCTCCTTAAGATCTCATCTTTCACCATGTGGTGTAGTTCTCCCTCTACTAATTTGTATGGTGGAGCTCTTCGCACTAATGATTATTTGTCTTGTTGGGATATATCTTTTGGGATTCTCTGAAACATAAAAAAATATAAATGTCCTCTAATTCTTTTGGTACCATAGTAATGTAAAATGAATGTGTAACAACAAATTCTTCTATGTTTGCAACTAGTTCTTCGTTGGTTTCAATCTTTGACAAGTAATCTGGTCCCTAGTTGTTTTTTTCGAGTTTTACCATGATCTTAAAGTCAAATTATTGAAATCGAAACAACCATCTAGATATCCACCCATGAGTTACCGACTTGTTGAGTAGCTATTTGAGGGGTTCATGGTCTATGAAGAAGGTGAATGGTGTGGACAGTAGATAATGTTTACACTTTTTTACTGCATACACCATTGCTAATGCCTCTCTCTTTGTTGCAGTATAGTTCTTTTCTACTGAATGTAGTTTCCTACTAGAAAATGTTATAGGATGGTCCTTGTTCCCCTTAGGTTGGATGAGTACTACACCTATTGCTATACCAAAGGCATTGACATGAACAAGGAAGGTATTGTTCCAATCTGAAAAGATTAAGATTGGTTCCTCTCCAATCCTCTCTTTCAATGTATCAAAATCTTTTTGTGCTTCTCTGGTCCATTCTATACTCCAGTTAGATTTCTTCTTTAAAATATCCTCTAATGGGATTGTTATTCTGACATACCCTTTGATGAACTTTTGATGATATCATGTGTCTCCTAAAGATGTCTTGACTTCCAGAGCATTCTTAGGTGGTGATAGGTTGAAGATCAAAGCTACTTTCATCGGGTCTACCATCAACCCTTCCTTGCATATGATATGGCCTAGAAGTGTCCCATATAGTATCATGAATGTGAATTTCTTCAGGTTCAATGATGTATGCATGCTTCTACACTGGTTTAGCATCATTCAGAGGACCTGAACATGATCTTTCACTAGACCATAGGTCATCCAATCATCTAAGTAAACTTCAAGAAAATCATGAATAAATTCCTTAAAGCTATTGATCATTATTCGATTGAATACTATCGAATCATTCTTCAATCCAAATGGCATGACTGTATACATGTAGGATCCCCATTCGGTAGCAAAAATTGTTTGATGTTGATCTTCATCTCTGATCTTTACTTGGTGGTAACTAGAGAAGTTATCGATGAATGATTAAATCTCCCTGCCAGCTACTAACTCTAGTATTTCCTCCATAAAATGTGTGGTAAATGGGTCATGTATGCATGCTTTGTTTAATTCTCAGAAGTCAACACACACCCTTATTTCTCTACTCTTTATTTTGTACTGACATTGGGCTTATCCATTCTGCATCCTCTACCAGTTTGATTATCTCGACAGCTAACATCTTATCTATTTCAATTTTTAATTTCTTCTTCATGTTAGGGTTTAATCTATATAGTCTCTTTTGGACTGGTTTAGTGTCTTCCTTGAGTTGAATTTTCATCTCCTACTTCCTCCTTGATTCCTTTCATTTTGGTAAAGTTCTAGGGAAATAGATCTTGGAATTATTTGAGTGCTTCTATTGTTTGTGCAACTACTTTCTCATCCCAATAATCTCCTATCAAGACCAATTTAGGATCCCCTTCTACTGCAATGTTTGTTTCTTTCAGTTTCAAGGGTTCATTGTAGTATTTTTGTTTTGGGGTAGTGGACTCTTCTATCTCCCTCTCCCCTTGATCTATTTCTATATCTAGGGTTTGTTCTTCTTCATCATCATGTACTACATAGCAATGTCTTTTTGATCCGGTTACCTCCCATTTCATCCAGTCCTTATAATTATATACTTCTTCTACTGTCGATGGCGTGGAATGGGGTTGTGGTACCGTTGTTTCACTTTCTTCTACTAGACTAAGATAATTTCTTTAATTTTAGTTACTGCAGTTTGGATTTGAGGGTTTTTACTATAAAATGAAAAGGCCTAGATGAAATTTGTTATCAGCTCTTTCTATGTTCTAGTTTATTATCTTCTTTCTTGATTGATATACCAAGTTCTTTCTATTGGGTATAGTGTCCAGTAGAATAATTGAATGTATAATTAATCATTGTACTCATAGTTTTCTTCCCAATAATTTATGCACATGTCTAGGTGGTGTTGCGGTAAGATATCCCCTTCATAATCTCCTACCTCTAGTAAAAATTTAGATTTAATCAATTTTTTGAATGTCTCCCATTTGAAAATAGTTTTTTTGTGTGTGTTAAACCAACATACAGTAGTGCAAATAAGAGTGTGGTAAAGTAGCTAGTCTATATGTTTCCTTGGGGTGAATTTCTCAATTTGGGGTATATAGGAGATCAATTCACCCTCTCTAGAGTATTTGGGTAATGGATTTTGAGAATTACCCTTGGTAATATGATATATTTTTCAAGTATTCTCACCCTTATCCTCTCTTTCCTTTTCAGTGGTACCACACATATCCTACGAGCTACATTGCCTTTTGTTGCCAGTGATTTCCTTATCATGAATACTCTCCAAGAACCAAAGATTCTTCGAGCATATACCTCCTGATTGTCTTGCATCCATGCCTCTAGTACTATTTCATTTTCAGTACTCCCCTTAGTATCCTTCACCTCAATTTCTCCCATCCTTCACCTCAATTTCTCCCTTTGAGTTTGACTCTTCTAGAGTTTCAATTGTTGGTATGGTTATGGTGTTTATAAGTTGATCATTGTCCTCATATTCTTCTACATTGATTTCTTCTACATAGGATGCCTCTGGCTAATTACTTGGGGGTATGTGGACCACCCTTTTTTCCTCTGCAAATGATATTTCTTCTTTTATAGCATCTATTATCCCTCGAGAGTCCACAGACCACCTCAATCCTAATAGTGCATCGAATGAATCAAAATTTTCTTTCATTATTACTATTTAAAATTTGACAAGATGTTTGACTCCTCTTACGTTAATGAACAACCAAAAATGAAGAAGGGGAAAGAGGATTCCCCAATGACCTTCTAGGGTTTTTCACCTAGAAGCTAGGTTAGGAAATGTGGCTATCTTTCGCACATTTTCACTTTAGGGTCCATTCAAAGACAAGGATTGGGGATTTGTGATGTGTGTGTGAATGTGTCAAGTGTAATAAACTAAAAATAGAATGATTTATTAATGCTAAACCTAAGAAATGCAAAGTGCTGGAAAACACAATGTTGTATGCAAACATATACAAAATGACCTAAGAATGTACACTAAACTAAGCAGAAATAAATGAGATAGAATGTGTACACTTGGAATTTGAAGAAGGATTTGTTGGAGGTCTGAAATTTTAATGAAAATGTTGTAGAAGTTGAAAAGGACACATGTGCCAATCGGGGCAACCTAGTCCCAGATTTGAGAAAACTAGTCTAGAGCTCGTTTTTGCCAAATGGGTGTCTGAAAATGTGAAAATCACTGAAAGGCCTATCTAGTGGGACTAGGTCTCCATTTTTGGTGACTTAGTCCTCTTCTGGATTTTTGGAAATTCTAAAGGGGAATGGAAGCCCTTGCTCTGCACTTTGGTTCTTCACAAATTTTCATTTCTAAAACTCAAATATTCAGGCCTGAAAGTGACTTTTGGTGGATGTTTGGACTTTGCAAGATAGGAGAGGTCTTCAACAATTCTTCAAAGTATTCAATGATATCCAATGTACCTAAATCTACAAACAGACAAGGAGAGAGATAAAATGTTGATTATTAGGGATTAGGGGTTTACCTTGGTCAAACCCCTTTTAGGTAACTAAACCAAAATGAATAGAAATAATGTAATGAAACATGAAACATGAAGTAATGGAGTGAGTTATGTTTCCATGATGGGATATCTTGTGATGTTGTAGCAATCATCCCTTGAATGCTTCAGAAAAAATGTCTTATTGACTTGGAATGATCAAACCCTAGCTTGCTTGAGAAGAAGGAGAGATGAGTGATTGAGAAGAGGAATTAGGGTTTAGAATGAAGGGAATTAGGTCAAAATGAGGGGAAAACCCTTATTTATAGAACTTATGCTCTAATTTTCCCAAAATAACACCATACAGGCCAACCTTAGGGTTTTAGAGACAAAATCCTGAAAGAAATTTAACTTAAATTTAAATTTTATGTCACATGGGACTAGGTCACCCAAGGTGGTGACCTAGTCCACCTGGGAATTTTTCATTGGTTTTCGGGGATTATCATGTGATTATTGTTGCTTGTCAAGATTGTCTCATGAAACACAATAAGATAAGACTTATATGTGCATTAAGGGGTCATTATAGCATAAGAAAGGGTTGATTAAGTGATGACAAGCCTAGGAGAGTGTGAAAATGTTTACAACACCTTTCAACACTTTGGCACAAGGCTTGGAAAGGGGTAAAAAGAGGTTAAAAAGGTCCAAAATCCATAGGCAAGGGTTGAAATAAGTGAAAAGTGTCAAAGGCTACACTTTTTAGCAACACATTTAGCCCCCACTTTAGTGAGAGGATGAACTTGCTTCAAACTCACACTAAAGTAGCCCAATGGTGATGGTGAAGAATGCTAACAAAGACAAAGAAGGTGGTCAAACCCCCAGGGATTCGAGATTCTAAGTCAAAAAGACATCAATTCCAATGGATACACTCAAGGGTGAATGGTCTGCAACAAAACGAGATACATGATCATGTAATGACAATAATTAGAATGAAGAGAAGAATGAAAGGTGAAAAGGTTGGATCAAGCTTCAACCATTTTTCCAACTAGTTGTGGATCAGATCTAGGTTGTTTGTCTAAAAATATGTTGTGTACTCACTCTAGGGTGAGGGTGATGAGACTTTTGATTGTCCACTGGGTGAGAAGTCCCAAAAGGTGGCTATGGGGAAATTCGTGTCGCTTGGGCTTCCCACTCAAACCATATCAAAGTTATACTCTTGATAACTTTAATAAGGCACCACAAAAGAAAATGATGTTTGAAAATGATGGTGTTCAAAGGGATTTTGATTTGTTCGTGTGATGTCTCATCTTAAGGAACATCATACGTAATGTCACCAAGAGAGGAAAAGTGCAAATGGTCTCATCTTGTATCCAAGAGAGGAAGAACTCATCTTGTATGCAAAAGAGGAAAAATGCAAATGTCTCATCTTGAGCAACATTGTACCTAATGTTTCCCAGAGAGAGGATTGCAAGAAAAAGAAAATTGCACATTGAAATGTGAGTGGTGATGTATGCCCCCACTTTAAAGGAATTGAAAAACATTGTACTGTGAGAAATTGTTGTAAAGTAGAAGAAGAGGAGGACATGAGAGCTTGTTCGGAAAGCCCTATGTCGAGTCATATGTTTCCGATAAGTTGTGTCATGAAAAAGGGGAGTATGTCGCATGCAATTCAACTTAAGACATGTCGTCCACATCCCAAGCTTGCTCATATATGTTCATGAAAGGTTAATGATAAGTCAAAAGAGACAACAACAAGTGACATATGAGGGAAAAGGCTAACTAACCCCTTGCCCCCACTCAGTGCGAGATAAGAGTGAGTCGAAAGGATTGGTGAGATGCAAGGTAGAGTGAAAATCAGTATAGAGGAATGAGATGCCCCCACATAAGGAAGAGCACCAAGCTCCTTAAGATTCTGGATTTTACAACTGAAGGCCTTACACTCAATAGTGTGATGACCATGAACTCAGTGGTAGCCACAAAAGGAATGTTTGTTGGAACATTTCTTTCAAGTTTTGGGAGGGAGGGAAATACTTTAAAAGCTCTGAAGTAATTCTCTTATTTTTGGTATTCTCTTCTATTTTGTTGCTTTGTTGCTATTTTTTGGTTGTTTTTTGGATGTTGGTTGTTGTTGGAGCTTTAATTTTTCTTTTCCTTTCTCAGCAACATTTTGATGTAACTTGATGTAAAGGGTTTTGGGTCCCTTCAAAACTTTTTTTTTCCATATAATCAAAACAAATAATTTGTTGTTTATTGAATATTTTTTATTAGGATAAAAATGGGATTAAACTAGAGCTCACAGTCTATTACAAAGTACTATCCACAAAACAATATAAACTAGCCTCATGGGATATGAAACTAAAAACACAAAAGTATATGAGGCTTAGTTGGACAAAATAAATCTAGGTAACAAAAAGTAGAAGAAAAACTAATTGTACTACCAACTAGATTTTATAGGTCACTAGGTACTACCACTCCTTAGCTAAAAATTCTACCTTATCTTTAGATGTAACCTACTTGGATCAACTTGTATGAGTGCTAGGGTCTTTAATATTATCCAAGGTTCTAGATTGTGTTCTTTTGGTTGGGAACTCTTGAGAAGTATCACCTTTTCTTTTACATGTATTTCACCCTATAACACGTACAAGCCATTGGTAGAATTTTTAATAGTCTCTCTACACATGGTTAGAAGGTTTGAAAGGTTTCTTTTAAGGTTTTCTTGGTTCTCTTGTATTTTGTAGAATTTAGACTCAAGATTCGCTCAATTGATGAAAAAGGTAGTAAATTTTTTGACAACCCAAATCTCATCATCAACCTATTTTAATTTCGGGTCTTGGTTAAACAAAAATCTTTACAAGTCTTGTTGTATTATATTAAAGTAGTGTACAGTTGGGCTAAAAAATATTTCATAACATCAATATCAAGGTCTAGGCTCTCTTGGATATCCTTCAATTTATTCTCCATACCAAAATAGTTTTTGCAATATGCTATACGCTAAGTAGTAGGAGGACTTGGTTGTTGGGGGAATCCAGCATTTTGGGATTCAATAGCAATAACTCAGTCTTTCTTGGGTTTGTACCTAGGATGTATGGAAGCCCTCAACGAGAAGTAGGGGTTTGGGGGAAAGATGTGGTGATATTGAGGGGATCCTTAGTTCCATTATATTTTCCTTTAACACTAGTGTGGATAGGGTAGATAGTGATAACAACTTATGTAGGGTTCATCGAGGGGTCAATATCTTGTCAACTAGGGCCATGACAAGTTTATCATGCACAATATCCACATGTTGTTTATTAAATTTGTTCTCATAGTTGATTGAAATCTTGTTGTGTTTAGTTAACTGCTAGTCTAAATTAAGTATTTGTTAAAAAACATGACTGTCATAAGTTATTAGTTGAGTTGATCATTTATCAACAAAATTAAGTTGTTTTTTCAACTAATTCAACAATTGTTTAGGATTCCTTAGTTTTAAAACAAAAAATCACATCCTTTAATTTTTGTGTTCATTAATTAGTTAATTATTCACGAAAGAATCACAAAGTGAAAAACACACACTACAAAAGTATCATTAAGATTCAAGTAAGTGTAGAAAGAAGGGACCCATAAAAGAATGAACCACCAAAAAAGAACTAAGGAAAGAGGATTCCCTAATAGGCTCCTAGGGTTTTTCACCTAGAAGCTGGTTGGTACAATGCCTCTTTCGTGCTAACTATTCTTGGTGTTCATTCAAAGATTAGGGTTTGGAATAGGTGTGATATGTGTGGAATGTACCACATCTAAGTGTTGGAAATGGAAAATAGAAAAGTTAACTAGTAATGCAAAACCAAGAAAATGAACTATGTTTGAAAACACATTAAGATATGTAGACTTATGCTAAATGACCAAAGAAAGCTTATGAAATAAAACAAAAAGCTAGAAAATTGGAAATGTGCACTTGGAAATGTATTGCAGAATTGAAGGAACTCTGAAATTTTAAAAATATTTATTTTTTATGTCTAGCGGGACACTTGTTCCAAGCTGGGCGACTTAATCCTTTTTCGGGATGATTTCATAAAATTGCTTCGGGGCCTGTTTCAACCAAAAGGGTATCCAGATCTCCTAAAATATCTAAAAAATATGCACAATGGGACTAAGTCACCACTAATGGTGACTTAGTCCACTTTGGCTTTTCTGAAATTCTAAAAGTGGAATCTGAAGCCCCTAGTTTGCACTTTTTGCTTCTCCAAGTATTTGGTTCTGAAACTTTGGTTTTCGACACTGTAAGAGAATTTTAATGGATGTTTTTCCCTAGCCAATAAGGAGGTGTCTTCAACAAGCTTTCAATCCATCTTCAATGATTTCCAAACTTCCAAGATACCTGAATCTTCAAACACACAAGGAGAGAAGGAGAAAATGTTGATTGTTAGCGATTAGGGGTTTGCCTTGGTCAAACCCCTTTTAGATAATTAAATCAAATGATGAAACAAGATAATAGAGAATGAAATATGAAATGGTTGAGCTAGTACCTTGCCATGATGAGAGATCTTGTATTCTTGCAACAATGGTTGGGGTTTCTACCCTTGAATGCTTCAGAAAAGATGTCTTGATGACCTAGGATACAAAATCCATAGCTTGCTTGAGAAGAATGATGGATGAGTTCTTGAGAAGATAGATGGCTTGAAAATGGGATGTAGGAGATAGAAGAAGATGCAAAATGAGGGGAAAACCCTTTATTTATACATGTTATGCCCTAATTTTCCAAAAATAACACATCATAGGCTGACCTTAGGGTTTTGGAGACAAAATCCCGCAAGAATTTGAATTAAATTTTATTTTTAAGCCACATGGGACTAAGTCGCCCAAGGTGGCGACTTAATCCACCTGGGAAAATTTGAGTAGTTTCAGGGATTAAAATGTGATTAATATTGTTTAATGGGATTGCCTCTTGAAACACACTTAAGTAGGACCTATAAGTGCATTAAGGGGCCCATTTAACATAAGAAAGGGTTAATTTAGTGACGACAAGCCTAGGGAAGCGTGAAAATGTGTTACAATACCTTGAAATAAGGCTTGGAAAAGGGGTAAAAAGAGGTCCAAAGTCTATAAGCAAGGGTCCAAATGAGTGAAAAGTGTCAAGGCTACACTTTTTGGCGACACAAAGAGAAAATGTGGGTGTGTTATTATGAAATGTGCTTGCCTTATGTGAATGCATTCACATAACCCAAGCATGTTATAACATGATTGCCTTATGTTATTGTATTCACTTAACGTGAGCATGTTATAACGTGCTCACATTTTTGTGAAGAAAAAATCTCTCTTTGTCTTCCAATCAGACTATATACATGAAATAAACATTTAATAATAATAATTCTTATACTTTAATTTATATTTCATGTATATAGTTTAAGGATGTTTGAGAATGGCTTTGGATCTTTAGGATTTATAATGAAAATTTTACGTTTTTGAAGATCTTATAATAATTTAGATAGTCAAATTTCAGTAATTAGTAGGTCAAATTTTAGTAATCAATAGGCTCCCATCATCTCTCTCTCACTCACTCTCTTGAGCTCAAGATCTACCTCTCTCTCATTCACTCTCTACTTCACTCTCTCTCTTTCTACTTCTCACCTATCTCTCTCTACCTCTTCCCTCTCTCTTGTTATCTCCTTTCCTCTCTACTTTTGTCTATCTCACCACTCTCTCTCTCCATCTCCCTCCCTCTCTATCTCCTCTCTATATCACCTCTCTCTCTCTTTATCTCCTTCCGTACCTCTCCCTCCCTCCCTCCTTCCCTCTCTACTTTTATCTCTCCTCTCTCTCTCTCTACCTACCTCTCCCTCCCTCTATCTCCTCTCTATATCACCTCCCTCTCTCTTTATCTCTTTCCATACCTCTCCCTCCCTCCCTCCTTCCCTCTCTACTTTTATCTCTCCTCTCCCTCTCTCTACCTACCTCTCCCTCCCTCTATCTCCCACATTCCCTCTCTCCACCTCTCTCCATCTCTAATTCTCTCTATCTCTACTCTCCATTTATCCATCTATCTTTCTCTCTTCATGTAGGAAGAGGTAAGTAAAGAGAGAGACAGGGAGAGGTATGGAAGAAGGAAGAGGTAGGTAGAGAGGGGAGATAAAGGGTAGATAAGGAAGGAGGGAGGGAGGTAGGGAGAGAGATATGGGGGACGGGGGGGGGACGAATGGGGGAGAGGTAGGTAACTATCTTTAATTTTTCATCCAAGATTACTTTTTTTATTTTAGGAAAAAAAGTGGCCACTTAAGACCCCTTTCGGTCCCAAATTTTTATGTTCTTACCTATTTTTTGATAGTAAAAGAGATAATTTTTTGTTTCACTATTTTTATTTTTTGTTTAGTTGATTTCAAAAATATATGTTTAGTTCATTGTTCATCAAAAATAAAGGTGAGCAATCATCTTAAATTTACCAAAAAAATAGTTGAAAAATAATTATTTTTCAATCAGTTGACTTTTGTTGAAATTCCTAAATGTAGGTTGAAGAAGCATTATTCAGGATTCTTGAAATGTAAAAAATAATTCATTATGTTTAGTTCATATTTTCTTGTTTAGTTGATAGCTTATCAAAAACGAAGGTTGAAAAGCACATCATTTGTTTAGGATTTCTAAGCTTAAAAAATTTGTTGACAAAAACAGTGATTATTTGATCATTTATTAGAAAAACAAGGTTGACAACATAGTATTTTATATCTCACTAAAGATTTTTTTAGTTTATTGGCCAACTTAGAAAAAAGATTGAAAAACATATTGTTCTACTAAACCAAAGGTAGTTGTTTTTCATTATTATTCCCAAATTGTAAAAGAGGATAATTTATTGTATTTCAATAATCTTATAGTCACTAATGGAGAAGATGGAGTATCAATGTATGTCAACCAAATAAATTAGTCATCCCCTAAGGATGTTTCCACACAAGATGGGAGAATAAATCTTAGTATCATCCAATAAAACATCACTATTAGATGAAGACCCAATGTCTTCATACAATGTCTTCATACAACTGGTGGATGATGGTCCAAGTAGTGAAAGGGCACTCAATGTGCGCTATGTGATGTAGAAAATCTTTAGAATTTAATGTAATACATATTAATCCATAGACCATGTCATTTTTGTTAAGCCATTTTTTTTGTATATTATCATGTAGCTCAAGGAGGAGTCCAAGGAGATATGGCAATAGACCATGCTCAAAGTAGTGATCTTTTATCCCTTATTTTCAAGAAAATTAGTTTTTTGAAGTTAGCTTGATAATAGAAGGATGAAAATAAAATGACATAATGAACTCCCCCAAAAGTATGGCACTTTATAACTGCAATTGATGTGAGAGCATCCAAGTGCACCTACACACCCAAAAATAATTTTCTCTTTTCCTTTGATTTTTGTTTTGGTTGTGTTGTGTAGGCATGATTTTTCTCTTTAATTCATTTTCCTCTCAGCCCCTCCAAGTTGGAGTCATTTTAATTAAATTTGAATTTGGTTCAAAATAGGAAATGGAGGTGTTGGAATTTGTTTTTTATTGAATTTTTGGGCAAATTCCAAAGCCCAAGCAAGTGAAGGCCATTCTTGGCATATTGTAACTCCACATTGCATTTAAAATTTGACATAAAATTCAATGTGGAAGAATCTGGGTGCTTGGTGCAAGAGGTGATGGAGTGGCCTAGTGGAGGTAAAAATCGAGAAAATTGCAATTAAGCTACCAGGAAAACTTAATGGGAAGCAAATGGCCACGCCTAGGAGGGGTTGAGGGGAGTTATTGCTGCTAGTAGACAAGGAAAAAGCAACACCCAACAAAGAAGAGGATCCCAACAAGAGGAAAAGAAGAAAAATCAATGATTGGAGAGGAAGAATCACCTAGAAACTCGAGGGGCATCCAGGAATGAGAAAGAAGATTTTTGCAGTGAATTGCTACTATTGTAATTGTTTATAGATGTCTTGTTGCAGAAATTTTGATGTTGAGGGCAATAAACATGCCTGTAGTTGAATTCTTATGCTTTGCTTTGCTCATAGCCTGATGTTACCAGCTCTTGGAGATTATAATGAGTGAAATCAACATGTTGTGAATTTATTATCATTATATGTGTTGGAGAATTTGTATTTGCGTTTCAAATAGTTGGTTTTTGTCATTTCCAAGCTTGTCTTCTTGTGTTGTGTGAAGAAGCTGCAATAACGAACAATCCAATAGAATTATTGGTTATTGATCTACATTAGCAATGCATAGGCAAGTCTAATTGGAGCGAAAAATGACAGTCTATAATTTCAATAGAGAATCGACTCTAATGGATTGGACATGGAAAATTAACCATTTTAAAGAAAATGACTCAATTTCGAATTGCCGATTGAAAAATGTTAATTTCAAGTTTTCTTGATGTACCAAATAAGAAGTTGTGACAAAGACCACAAATAAAACTGACTGTATATAGAAATGGTGATGTATATATCCAATAACAAACAATAATGTTTATTGACTTGATATTTCATATATATGTCACCCTTCACCATTTTTTCTATTATTTATTTATTGATAAAAGTGTTTGACCATATCTTAAAATATCACCCTTGTACCTATAAAAGTGCTCACTAGATCTAACAAAAGTATTCACCAGATCTAACAAAAATGTTACTGTATATTGACCAATGGATATTATTGTCCAATAACAAAAATTCCAATAAGAGAACAATAAAAATCATAATTATCTTCCCAATGTGCTTTTTTTTGCAAATTTGGTTTTCATGTCCAAAATTGAATCTACTTTATTTAAAGCCAATGTCTACAATGAATAATTAAGCACCGACTATTCCTCTCCAAACAAAACAAATCTCCGAGGATTTGGTCGAATATAGATTTGGTCGAATGTAGACTTATCCATATGACTCATGTTGGAAAAGTACTTGGAAAGAGTCCTAAAATTTGGACAATCAATTACCCTCATCTTTTGAGATATCAATGATATCATTACACGCCAACTTAGAGACTAAATGATGGTGTGGGCATATCGTGGCAGTAATTAATATGCACATTCACAATATTTGTCAAGACATAAAGGTTTCATAGAGTACAAAAGTAAAACACGAATGCTATGTAAGGACACAATAAATACATTTTATTATCAAAAAAATTACTGATTCCAAATTTATATATAGATTATTAACTATATTTTTTAGAAGTAATCAAAAAGAAATATTCATGATCTAATATATAATAATTAAATAATATGATAATATTAAAGTTCAATCGTTTTGTAAAAAATAAATTTCACATGCACTTCATGATTTTTCTAATATCATTTAGAAGATGCACATATTTACTTGTCATAATAACATTGTTTTCATCAATATCATTTTTTATTTCTCTTGACCATAATTTTCTTGGTCACATTCACAAATTATCATATTTGTAAGTAAACAATTTCTCTTAAAATCTTTCATTTTAACCTTTTTGTTCCCATTCTTTCCTTCGACAAATTTTGGAATTTTTTATAGCATTTAAAATTTTCATCATTACATATCGCTAGCACATCAAATTTGTATATAAAAACAAGCTATGAATGTTTTGCAAAGATATAATAAACACGCTTCATTATAATATTTACTATTATTGTGCATTTTCCATAAGCAATCCAAAGAAATATTTATGATCCAACATACAATAATTGAATAATATCAAGTTTTAACACAACCATTCTTTAATTTCTCTTGGCCATAATTTTCTTGGTCACGTTTACAATTTATAACATTTTTGCATGTAAACAAGTTCTCTTGCCACCTCTCATTTTTACCCTATTTTTTCACATTCATTCCTTCAACAAATTTGAAATTGCTTGTAACATCTAGAATTTCTCATTATTGCATCACGGGTACACCAAGTTTGTAAACAATTGCATTTTGCAAGCAAAGATGCATCTCTCAATAGAACAACAATCACATAAAAAGTATTTATTTATTTCTTCAATCGATGGTTTCAAAATAATTAAAATCTCAATCTATGGACTTTCTTGACCTGATTTATTCAACATATATTCAAGAACTAGTAGTTTCTCAACTTCAAGTACCTTGAAAACCTGCAAGGTTTCTCCACCAATGCAAGAACTAACCACTTTTGTGGCCCTTGTTCAAATAAGGTCTTATGTCTTTAGTAGAGAGTGATTTTGGATTCAACTATGTATTTTTGCATCATCTTGAATCATACCTAGTGATTCATCATTAGGAAGAGAAGAGCTATTAAATTATTATAATTGGGTGTGATTTAGAGACATCAATGAAAAAATACACAATTGAATCCAAAAGCACTATCTATTGATTATATGGATTGTGAAAAATTCATGCTTACGATTATCTTATGTCTTATTTTTCTATTATAAAGATATGCAAGACCTAGATTTCATGGTCAACCTTACTCGTCAAACAATTCTTTTGTGACATTTATTCATTCAAAGTTGGCCTTCTAATACTAAGATTTTTTTTTTAAATCATATACAAACTAAACATATATATTAAATAATCCTATATAAATTTTGACAGCTTAAAAATTGTCCTTTCATATCATAAAGCCATCCTAAAATTCTAGTTGTATTTTATCACAAAATATCTAAATGCAACCATACAACATCAAATTTGGACTGTGTTTTTCACAACCTTCACAGTTCTATTTAAACTAATTTTGATAAAAGATATTTTCCCAATTACATCTTTGAAGTAGACTCTATAAACGATAGTTTTGAGAGCTTCTGAATTTAACTATGTATTTTTATTTAGATCAAACTATAGGGAATCAAAATAAAGATACACACTTAAACCAAAAGCTCTCAAAACTATTTTCATGAACTGTGGAAAAATTATACCTACTATTCTATAAAAGATTTTACTTTGAAATAGCATAAAAGAAAGTGCATTTAGAGCAAACAAATCCACACCTTTCAAGGAGCGGGAATGTGCTTAGGCACAATGCATGTTATAGGTTCCTCTTCTCAATTAACAAACTTGTAAAGCCCTGCATCCATATCATTCTCATGCCACTCTTTACTATTGATATAATAATATGTTTTTCTAGAACGTACATATTCAAGCGTCTAATTGCATTTCAGGTAACATTAACTCATGGATTGCTTATAGGGTTTGATGTTATACAAGTCTAGCATGCAGAAGCCGTACAACTTGGACCTTTCATTTCTCAGGCATGCTACTTTTCACATATGCACTCCATGACATTTTAAATTTCTACAGGCCAAAATAAAAAGGAAACTTCCCACTAGATTTAACAATTCATTTTTCCAAGCTAGTTGCTTGGAGGTGCCATGTACAACCTCAAGATCCATCTAATATGGAAGGTACTTCAACTAGTCTACGTAAACATTTGTCAGGTCAACTGTATCAGCATTGAAAAGTAATGAAGTGTAAGAAAAAAGGATGTCTAGAAGATTAATAGAATTCAGTAGTACTAAATTTTAAACTTTTGATTTTAGTAACTGCATTAGTTGGGAAGTTTACTTCACATAGCTCCCTAGTATCTAGTCAGTTTGGATGCAGCAGTCACTTATCCATTTCTAGTATGTATACAAAGCTCAAAAATTATTCACTATTTACACAAGTCTAGCTTGGACATATCATGGAAACTATTTCAGGGACAAAAGGAAGGGGTACCTGCATTGAGATTTGAAACATTTGACAAATTGACACAACTTTATCAATGTCAACATTAATGTAAATTTAGTAGGTTATACAGGTGTAGAACACGCTAAGATTCCACAAGTGGAAGGATACAAATCTTTCAAGGACTAGGCCAGAGGTCTCATATGGATTGAAGATCAAAATAGATAAAAACTCGCAGATAGGTGCAGAGTGAATAAAAACAACATAATCCAAACACTTAGCTTCGACAAGAGTAATGAGGCCATTACAAATGCTTGACAAAAGTTCGAAAAAAATATCAGAGATGGAGAGACAAAATTCTGAATTTAAAGGATATGATAAACTAGCGACTCAAGAAAGATTCTGTACCTTATATGCAGTACTCTATTCCCTCTGATGGTCAGTTTTTCCTTTTCACAAACAAAAACCACAATAAGCTGCAAGTAGAAGGGTCAAAGTTGTAATCTTGGACCAACATAGTAATAGAAAGTATAGAGCAAAGCGAAAACCTTTTCTGCAGCTAGACTATTACTGTAAACAAGATTGTACTGTATTGTACATCATGTGCTGTACGTCTGAACAAGATTCAACGTAATTGTCTATCATTTAGCTTAATTTGGATGCTATAAACAAGATGGATGAAGAACGTGAATGATAGAGGTGCACATTCTTTACCTACTGATAATATTACAGAAAGAACATTGCAAGCAGCTGTGTCTTTACAAGGTCACTTCAATTTCAAAATGTGGGCTGGACAGTGTTAGCTACTCAGAATAAATTGAAGCATTCCAAAACTATAATATATATAAAACCATCAGAAACAACCAGTGGGAATCTATACAACCATCACTGACTCTTTAGCACATGCCACTGATATATATGTATCTGAGGAAGCACATAGCATGAATTTTAGGCATGCCATTGTGCTTTGCCCATTGGGATCCTCCATTCTTGTACCATTATTATTGTCAATATCAATAACTGCCCAAGAACGAACGAGGGGAACGTTATACAAATCGCAAATAATCCCACATGCAATCACTTGTTTCTTGGTTACTAAATTAGTAGGTATACTTTACAGCATACCACTATTTTTTCCATTTTTTTGGGTAACTCAGGGGTATCCCCATGGCCCAGCCCAATACCCAACCTGCCTTGTCTTGGTCTTACTTTTTGGTCAAGTTGGGGTCGGGAAGGGGCGAGCTGGGCGAGACTAGTCCCTGGGGATGCACACAACTGCCCAAAAGCCATGTGCATTAGGTAAGACTGGGCCTCAGAGTTGAACCCAAGACCTTGGTGAGCAAACCCAAGACTCAAGCCAAACTCCACTACCTGTACGGGCCACTATTTTTTCGATTTTAACAATAAGCAAATAAAGTTATATCTCAAACCATATTCATGTCTCTTTATAAATAATTTCAATTCATCTTAATCTCCGACAACCAGAGAGCACACTCTCAATAAAAAAACATCTTCTCTTCGATTGATCCACCTTCCCATTTATTATTGCTACCATTGTCATTATTTTTTATAGAATTTTCCTACTATTGCAAATTAATTATAGACGAAAAGAGGACATTTGCAAATGTTTATGATCAAAGACTGTTGGCATTTAAGTGTTTGGTTTTTTTGGAAATCAAAACCAAAACCCATCTCAACCTTTAGTTAGACATACAAAACCAACCTCGTTCAATAACATTTCTGGCCTGAATAAAATATGCCAAGCCCAAGAAATGGCTTCAGCATAATGAATTAGACATACGCAATTGTATTTCTTGATACAAGTATATAAGTTGAAGCTATAACATCTGAAATTATTCACGAGATGCTTTTCATCGGAATTTTCGGAACATGAAAGAAAATGACGTCAATTATCTGAACAAGGATCAAAGTTATTAAATGGTCTGATTACCTGCTCATTGAGATAAAATACAAAAACCACCATATTCCAAGTACATCCTTGGATGTCTTGCAGTTGGCATGCCCCTATCTAGATTAGCCATTAAACGATATCCATCATTTGTAAAGCATGTGTTTTGTAGCCAGTCACTGCAGTTACAATTGTAATGTAGGACCTCTGCAACACATATCTCGAGAGTTTTCAGTTCTAACGTAACCCTTTTTAAACTCCCAGTTGAACTTGGCATGTGGAACTTTTCTGATGAAAACGGGACCTCAGTTTCCATGGGCACATTGGTACATTCCCGATTTACACATGCTTGACTTTGCTCATACATTATAGTGATCACAGAGCTCGGTTGCCCAAACCAATGCATAATGCTGGTGGAAAACTGAAAGTGTCATATCATTACTCTATAACCAAGATTATTTTGACTTTCAGAAAGGTGTATTATTTTGATTCATAATTATTTATTTTCATCAAAAAAGATGGTAATTACATATACTCTCAACAAAAAAGCAGCAAAAACACTAAATGCATAAGCCATCCAGCATTTAACAAAGCTATGTCAAAGGTTGAATGTGTTTTTATCTAACTGGGTCCAGCAATGATACAGTAAACGTCTGAAAAATAAGTACTAATCACAATGCATTCATTCGCATACACCAAAGAAAAAGTATAATGTAAAACAACATTCATACGCATGATGAAATAAGGCACAAGCATAGAGAAACCCTATGCAAAACCGATAACTCAGTAATATATATGGATTATATTAATATAAAATCTAATACATGTATATACATATGCATATACGCACAACTTAAAGGCATGCAACTCTTAATACAGCACTAGGGTCCAAACATAGGAATTCTAAAAGTTAATATAAACTAAATGCTAAAGATAACTCTAATAAAAGTATGTCTCCAACAATGGGAGATATAGATTCCTCATGCATGTGCAATAAAAATTGGTGATAGACATAATGGGTTTATCAAGCATTCATTTGGTAATTACTAATTTGTAACATGATGGAAAAAACTAGATGGGCCATGATGAAATTTAAAAAACAAACAAGCAGAAGGATGCTTTTATATTTTGTGTTGCAAATATAACCAGTGTTCATTTACACACTCTCTTTCAGTGACCTATGATGGCTCAGACAGTTCCTCCATTTCAGATGCAGACTGATATTTTTGATGAGATATTCTTCCAGTTTTCACATATACATGCTTTTGGGGCTCTTGTTCACCTTTAATTGATCTTTGTTAGTTTCACAGTGCTTTATTTTTGTCTTTATGTACTTTTTTTTTTGGGTTCTAGGGTTCTCTCTTCCTAGAACTTTCTACTGTTAACTGCTGTGACCTCTAGTTCCATTGACCTACTTTTGGTCATCTGTGGACATTAATGTAATTTCATTCATTCTTTCTACATTAATGTAGTTTCATTCTTTCTTTCTTTAGAAGTTTAATAGTCACAATTCGCAGTCCACATAATCCTTCTTGATGCAGTATTACCTAATGTGGACATACGCAATAATTCCATGTTAACCATACCTGTACAGTGTACTATCACAAACGTATGTTATCACAGGATGCTAGGTAAGTGAAAGATAATGAAATTTGTTATGCTACTAGAGGAAATTCTATTGGAGCCATCCATGCGAAAATGTAAGATAAAAAGAATAGTAAAGGCTAGAATTGAGTTCAACCAAGGAACAAATCCCATTTATACTAAAAATACTCTAGTATCTCATAATATAAGAGGGAGCACAGTAAGAATATACAATTGCTTTTTTTCCCAAGCTTAGCATTTATTAGTCCTACTGTTCCTCCTAACATTACAATATTCTTGTTCTTATTTTTTTATGGTGTCATATTTTTACTGCATACCATATTTCACCTGGACTAGATAGAGATCACTGTCTCTCAAGTAAGGATAAGGAATATATAATACTATAATCATGACGAATCCATGTAAATCAGAATCTCCACTGCACCCATGCCTCTACTATTGCCCACATACATATACTAGTTAAGCACACTGAGTGATTATAAAAGGCCACAAAACTAATCACACCACCACAGCATACAACCTTCTGGACAATGCTATGAATATACGAGGAAAGAAGGCAAAGATCAGTTTTGTATAATTGAGGAACCCAGAACAATGCGTTAAGAAACACGTGTAGGGAAAAACTCTAGTAATCCAAATGCCTTTATTATTTCCCACATATTAAAAGTCGGTGAGACCTACAATGCACCCTACCACTACAGAAAAAAAGTTAACGCAACAGTGTTTGTACAGTTGTGGAGGTGATTTACTGAGTTCTAGTGAGCAAAGACAATAATGACATCCACAGAGAGTTCGGGAAAAGTAAGGAATTGAGGTATTCATGTACGTCAAAACATGCAAGACAGCCACATCTGTATTATTAATCTTTATATGCCTATGCCATGGAAAACACCAGTGAGTACACCCAGCTAAAAAAATGTAAGCTAAAGAAAAAACTCCAAAAGGAAACACATATCCCCAAATGAAAATGATAGGGGAATTGCACCATACAGGGCTTAATAATGAGGAGGAATCCACAATGATAACTACGGAACCATTTAGGTCAAATTTCAGGTTAGCCAAACCTGTATAAATATGCATATGCCACCTAGCTATTTCAAGAAATTTCTATGTACATGAAATTCACCAAGTCACCTAGACTCTGATGCATGAGCATCCTTGGCAGACAGTGACCCTCATCACAAAAACAAAACAAAAAAAGTGGAAACATAAATAAATAAATGAATAACTGCTTTGACTTTGTTCTTTGACATTTCTCAGACGTTTATCGTGACCCATGATTCCAGGAGCGTCATTCAGTTTCCCCATCCCTTCATTCCAGGAGCACCATTCAGTTTCCTCGTTCCATGATTCCAGGAGTACCATTCAGTGTACACATCAGCTGGTGTGCACAATGGGGAATGGACATACAAAGGCCTCATGTTGGAGAGAAAGTAGAAGACAACCTTCAAGTCCAACCCAGTTTCCCCTCCATTTTGGCGGGAGACAGCACCAACAATTGATGATAAGAGTATCTGCAGAGAGGGAGAAATGCAGAAAAAGTTTTTTCTTTTGTCTGGATGTCCAGAGCAGCCAAGCAGAACGCCAGAGTAAGAGTTCATGCAGAGAGGAAAATAGGACTGTTTTTTAAGGAAAAGAGACCGCTTGCAAGCCTGCATGTGCATTAGCGCTTCCGTGAGATAAGTATTACTTGGAAGGCATCCATATTAAAGGGAAAGCAAACGAATCAATGGCTGAAACAGGGGAGGGGTTTCATCTCTTACTTGTATAGTTTTGGCAGAAGCAAAAGCCTGAAACACAGTTATTTATAATTCTTGCACAAGCTACCATTTTTAAGTTTCTGTGTGTAAATGGAATCAGAGTCCCACTGTGCTATTTCAACTCTCTGCAATTAAAAGTTGACTGTTCTTGTCTTGAAAAGGAGTATAAATGTGAGTTGTTGTAAGTGATCAGCATTACAAGTGTTGGTTGCTGGAAGTGATTGCATTATTGTCAGCTAACCTCTGTCTTGCTGTGTCCTTAAAGCAGGGTTGTCAGTGTTTTGTCCAAGGCTGCTTGGATGGGATACCTGTTCACTTGAGCCTTCACACAGAACTGCATCAAACTCACTACAGAAGATACCATTGGGTACAAACCAACTGAAAATGCAAGCAAAATAAACAACAAAGTGCAGGATTTGATACCACTAAGAAATTCACAATGATGATCAAGGAATCCATCAAGTCAAAATAATCCAGAACAATGACTCTATTATTTTTCCAGTATGCATATGCTACCAAGGAATTTGGAGTACTCAGTAAATCTTTTAAAATTCCAGTCACTACAGAAATCACTGTTTGGTGTACCAAAGCAAAAAACGTGAGAAAGAAAAGACATGCATGCAAAGCTTGAAACAACCGATGAAGCACAGAACACAATCAGGAACTATGATGAAATTCCCACATCTTACAGTCTATCATATCAGTCACTCATAAATCTTAATAAAATTCAGAAGCAGTCTGTTGAGTTTTTAGCTTGGATAGGAACTTCCACACAGATTTAGTGTGAACGTGTTGGAAGTGGTTCAAGTAGTTGGAATTATTCTATTTTGCATTTCACTTTTAGTAAAAAGTGAAAGTCTCTTATTTAGCTACTTAAGTCTAATAAAGTGTAGATATACATTAATGACTTAGGCATATCTTCCAACTCATCTCTTGTAAGAGATAAAAAAAACTTTTTGACAATTAGATTTTTGGCTGAATAGTATAGAAATAGACGCAAGGTAGAAGATATATATAGAGTCATAAATTCCATGCAGCTATGATGAAGAGTTTATAGAGGTTTCCTTGCAAGTTCTTCAAAGGAATAAAAAACTGATTTGAAGGTATAATTTTGCAGTGTATTCGTTTTACGCTTCTGCAATTTAGAGTTTCAACTATTGTGTGATTGAAGCAATGTTTTAAATTTTAATTCTCTGCTGTTAAATAATTTATGTTCTGAGTTATTTAATGAAAGAACATTAGACCAGCAGTCCCCTACGATGGAAACTCTTCATGGTATCAAAGCTTTCATGTTACAAGGGTTGTGTGGGAAATTTGCAAGAGTGTTTCTTACAAGAGTGTTTCAAGGGTTGTGTGGGAAGGCATTGAGGTATAAGGAATCCCATTTCTGCAAGCTTAGAAAAGCCTTGTATGGACTCAAAAAGGCATTGAGAGCCTGGTATTCCAAGATAGATGAATATCTACAAAGTATAGGATTCGCCAAAAGTGAAGCAAATCCTAATCTATATTGTATAATTGTTGGGACTGATTTGCTTATTTTGGTGTTATATGCAGATTATTCATTTATTACCGGAGTAGAGCAACTCATTGCAGGATACAAAGCAGATTTAGTTGTTGAGTTTGAGATGGAAGACACCGACCTGATGCATTAGTTCTTGGGTTTCAGCAGATCATGTAAGCACACAGTTGTGATCCTGAAGCGATTCTAGATGGAGGATTGCAAACCTATGGCCACACCTATGATCACTAATTTGAATATGGTGACAACTTCAGATTCATAGTTAGTAGATCTCATGTTTTATAGACAGTTGATAGGTGCCTTAATGTATTTGGTCAACATTAGACCAAATATATATTTTGCAATGAACACATTAAGTCAAATTGTAGTGGAACCAAGGCAGATGCACTGGGTAACAGCATAACATGTGCTCAGATATTTGAGGGGCATAGTGGAATATGGTTTGAGATGTCCTGGAAATGGCGAAATAAAAGTTGCAAGGGTATCAGAAGGGAAGAGCACCTCAAGTGTTGATTTAGCTTGGGTTCAAGGAAGTCAGAATACACAGTAACTTGTACTGCCTATTGTGAGGTCATCTGTCTTTGAAAATTACATGCAGGATTGTTTGATCAAGCGTTGGATCCAATGATCATTTACTGTGATAATCACAGTGTGTCAAACTCTCTTGAGAATCCAGTATAATTACATGACAAGCCTATGCACATAGAGATCAGATATCACTTCATTCAAGATAGGATTCAAAAGGGAACAGTAAAGCTTTAGCATATTTCCATGGATAAACTGACAGCTGATATTCTGACCAAGCACTTTAGCAAAAAGGAAATTTGAAACTTTTAGAGACAAACTTATCTTCCAAATCATCTCTTGCCAGAAACAAGGAGCTTTTTGACTAAATATTATAATGATAAGAAAGAGGTAAAATAAAAATATATAGTGATATACAGTGATAAATTCCGTGCAGCTGTGGTAAACAGTTCGTAGAGGTTTCCTTGAAAGTTTTTCAAAGGAAAGAAGACTGATTTGAAGGTGTAATTTTCTGTGTATTTGTTTTATGCTTTTGTAATTTAAAGTTTCAGATATTGTGTGATTGGTGCAATGTTCAGAAATTTAATTTCTACTGTCAAATAATTTCTGTTTCGATTTATTTGATGAAAGAACATCAGGACACAGTCCCCTGGGGTTGAAAGTCTTCATAATCAATATCATGAAAACCTCCAATCACTCATTTTTGCATTTCATTACGAGATCAACAATGTGACTAGTGTTTTATTAAGTACTGGAGGTGTAAGTAGAGTGGCAGGGTTGAACAGGGGATAAATTTGAACAATATATAAGGGAGCTGTAAAGAAAATACTTTTGCCAACTTTCAAAAGGGGGTCCCTGTATGCCAAACCCCTTTGCCAAATCGGTAACGAGATTTGTCTTGTGACCTAAAATACAACATTTACATTTTTTTTCAAGGAATACAACATTGATATTCATGAAACCCCCGATTACTAAAAATGCAAAAGAAATCAAAGGCAGAGTTCAAATAACTGTAAGCCTGAAATTCCCATGTCATGTACTTTGTTAAATCAGTAAAGAAAATTCAGATAAAGTTTGTATAACAATCACATTCCATGCTTCCTGGAAGAACACTCAATTGCCACTTCATATTGAAAGACTTACTGAGAAAATGCAACTGCTACTTCATAACGAAAAAAATCCTGGTGACCCTGATTGCTGCTTCATATTGAAAAAACTTCCTTAAAAGACCCAAACATATATTTATATCGAAAAAAACAAGAGATGGATTCTTATGACAGACTACTCATAAAAGATGGGTTATGATGGGTTATGACGAATCACTCCAATTTTGTTTTATGATACATCACTGAAACACCAAACCCATAAAGAAATTCAAATTATGCATTGCTGAGTAGGTGGGCAGGGCTGAGGTTTGGGTCCTGAGCTCCCTTATGTACTTTGGCTTTAAAGTGCCTTGAACGGGTTGATCTTTGTCCCTTCTTGGTATTTTATCCTTGATTTTATGTTTTTTGACCCATCTGTGTGTTGCTGCTATTATCAATTATGCTGTTGTTTTACAGCCTGAGTGCTGTTTATTTATTGTTGTGGTGTGGCTATTGCCAGTTTGACATCTCTGGTTGTAAAAGGTTTTGAGGTCCTTTCAAAACCTTACTTTTACCCTTTATCAAAAACACCAAATATATAAAAAAATTGCAAGACTTGGTGGATAAAGATGTAAGAAAACAACATCTGGTCAATCTTTATGATCCATCTGTGTGTAGCTGGGTATCTCTGCAATGAATAGTTTAAGGGGCACAATAGTTGTTGAAGATTTTGCAAATGGAAACAAAAGTTGCTGAAATATATTATATAGGAAAAATCAATTGCATAAGAAACTAACATGAACCCCAAGAGCTTCAATTTCCATTTGTATAGAAAATGAAAGAAAAAACAATGTCAAGGAATGAATGGTTGACAAGGCTCAAAAAGTGTAATTTCCAATTTCAATAGATTCTGCAAATGGAAAGACGGGTTGGTTGAATAGAAAAGTCGATTGCATAAGAAACTAAAATAAGCACCCAAAGCCCCAATTTCCAATTTGTAAATGAAATTTAGAGAAAAAAAGAGCAAGCAGCCCTTAAATTGGTAGGGCATGTACAAAGCCCATTGCCCATGAAACAAAAAACATGTTACAAAGAGATCTTATAAATGTTGTAAACTGTACTCATTAAAAAAAACAGCCAAAATCCATACAGCTCCTTTCGGCCAAAAAAGCCCAAATGCAAACACCATTATCTTATTTGCTCAAATGCCCAATTTACTTTTTACAAACGAAAAACTAACAAACAAATCTAATACTTATTGAAGGTTTTGTATTGAGAATGAAAAAAGCAAATCTCTGGGAATGAATGGTTTGCAAGTTCTAATAATTGAAGGTTTTGTAAATGGAAAGATGGGTTGCTGGTATACACCTAAGGAGAAATAAGTTGCACAAATTAGCATAAGCCTCAAAGACCCTAGTTTCTAATTTGTACAAACAAAAACATTAAAAAATAAAGAAGAAAACAGCCTCAAACTTGCTTGGGCATGTAACGATCCCATCAGCCAAAAAATGTGTTTTACGGACAAATTTTGTAAACAGCACACACTTAAATTCAGTCAAAATTTGTACAGCTCTCTTCCGCCCAGTAAATCCAAAAGCATCCACCCTCACCTTAATTGTCTAACTAACCAGTTCATTGTTTAAAGGGCACAATACTTTAGCAAATGGAAAGATGGGTTGCTGGAATACATTGCATATACAAGAAACAACTTTATCAGAAAAAAATGAGCCTCATATGCCCCACTTTTGCAACTTTATTGCAAATGAAACAAAAGAAACCCAGCCTCATGACAGAGCATGGACCGATCCCATCGGCCATGAAACAAAAAAATGTGCGTTTCACAGGGATCTTAGAAATTGATGTATGGAAAAACTGTGATGCTTGCAATTTTACTATGAAAGTTTCGAATCACATTCTGTGATCAGGATGAAGAGACAAAATCTTAGAAATTTCGTAAAATGTACACATCAAAAATCGGCCAAAATTTGTACAGCTCTCTTCGGCCCAAATCCCAAAAGCAATCACCCTTACCTCAATTGCCAAATTGCCCATCTGCCCGACTGCAACCGCCCAATTCATCGTTACAAACAAGGTAAAAACAAACAAACAAACAAACAAACAAAACCGGCAGCAGCAGCATCATTGTTGTTGTTGATGATGGTGGTGGTGGTGTGAGGCGTAAGCACCCCCGGGCGGCGTCTGCTGCTGCCCCCCATACACCACCATGTGACCGTACTGCTGAGCGCCGCCATTGGAAAGCGCTGACGTAGAGGCGGCTGTTGTCCTGTCGCCCTCTAGCTCCCTGTACCTCTGCAGGTACAGCTTGAGCGGCTCCACATAGTCTTCGAAGCCGAGGGTGGTAATTCCATAGAGCAGGTCGTCACCATTAATGGTCTTGCGCTTCTCACGGTGGCACTTCTCAGACGCCTCACCGGTGATGAAGCTGATGAACTCAGAGACGCACTCCTGGACCGTCTCCTTCGCCTCCTTCGAGATCTTCGCATTGGCCGGCAGCGCACGCTTCATTATGCGCCCAACGTTGGCTATAGGCAGGAGCCTGTCCTGCTCGCGGACACGACCTCCGCCTCCTCCTCCGCCACCGGCGGAGGAGGAGGCGGGGCTGCTCACTGGGCTTGCCGGGCCGCCGCCGCCATAACTACTACTACCGTTGTTGTCGGCCATGGTTGATCTGGTTTCGTTTTGTTGCAGAGAAACAGAGGAATTTATGTATGCTGGGTTTAGCAGATATTAGAGTTTACTTATATAGGCAGGCAGTGGCACTGGCAGTGGGAAAGACTTTTTGTTTTTAAAAACTGCTTCTTGTTTTTTTCAGGCCGCCCTTGGAGAGGGAAGCACGTTTGGCTTTATCGCTTGCAGAAAGCCCCCCAGCTTTTGGACCCATGTGCTCTTCCTTGTGTAAGTGCAATTCATTATTAAAAATTGTGTTTAAAACTGTTTAAGGTTCTCTCCATCAAATGAGCCTTTTCAAGGGTTTTTCTTGCTTTCTTTTTCTTCCACTGTGGGGTCACACAGTGCTCAGGTTTGCTTTGTTGAGGATTTTACTTTGAGTTTTTTTTTTTGTTTTTAAATGATTTATGAATTTTATTTTGTGGATCTATTGGTTAGGGTTGGTTAGTTATCAGAGTTATTAGTTCTTTATTTAATTAAAAATAATTTATAGCTATGTGAGAATATAAATTAGGGGTAAAATAAAATAAATATATTTTGTATTGATAATTTAATTTAGAAATAGAATAAATGTATTGATATATATGAACATTATTATCATTGTGAGAGTGTATATTGGTAATTATAATGAGAAAAGAATAAATTATTATTATCCATTTAAGTCTTATATAGTTTATGTATATTAATAGGATTAATTAGTAATATATTTGTGTTTTGGTGTTCAATAAAATTCAATCTTTCATAAAAGATTTTATAAATTTTATGCATGGATAATTTCACTTAGAATATATATAAAAGTAGTTTTAGAATCTGTCTTGATAATTTAAATTAGAAAAAAGACACATTTCAAATATATATTAGATGTATGGATAATCTAAATTAAAACAAAATAATTTTTAACAACACTAATCATGTGTATTAATAATCTAAATTAGAAAAGAATAAATTCCAATCATTCAAATTAGATCTTCTACAATCCTCGTAGTCTAAATTGAAAATTAATAAATTTCAATTACAAATCAAGATCTTATTGTGTATTGGGAATTCAAACTAGAAAACAAAATATTCAAACACTCAAATTAACCTATGTGTTGACAATCTAAGTCGCAACCTTATACAACTCATGTATTGGTAATTTAAATAGAAAATAATAAATTTCAATCACTCAAATTAGGGCTTATACAACTCTGCATTGGTAATCTAAATTATAAAATAAAATATTTAAATTTAATCTTGTAAACCACGGTTTGGTCTTATGCAGCTTGAGTATTGATGATATAAATTAGAATTTGTTAAATCATATCTAAATTTAAAAACAAGGTCGCGTTGTTGCGAAGTTCTAACAAATGCTTGTAAAGAGTAGTGGTGGTCTAATCAAATTGGCAAGATAGCAATCATAGTTATATTCTCAAATTAGTTTTGTTTGACAATACAGATAGATAAATGAATGGTTAGGACATTGTTTTTTTGAATAGATATTTAAGTGAATTAAAATAAGCAATTTATTACTTAAATTATTATTTTTTATAAGGAAAAGTAGGTTTTGAAGGGATCTCAAAACCCTTTACAACGAGAGAAGGCTATAAAAGATTAAGCAACTACCGCCATACAGCCCCAAAAAACAAAATAGTTGTTACAAGATGAACCTTGACACACAAATAGCTAAACCCAGAGCAAAACATCAACACAAAATCCAAACAAACAAAAACTAAAGTAGATTATCTAAAATCTTGGCCAGCTCCAAATTACTACAGATAACATTATCATGCATCTCCACCACGTCTTCAAGCTCCTAGAAGGAAATAACAACCCTCTTTTTGGTCTTGCTTTTGGTTCACACACACGGACCATCATCCATGCTCTTCTCCATCTGATTCTTTCAATTAATATTAGCAATCACCTGGTCATTCTTGTTGAGATCTAGTTGTTTACTAGTCCACCTAAGGGCTTTTTCATTCAACAAAGTAAGTCCCTACACACTTGAATTGAGAGACTGGTTACTAATTTGCACCACAGACTGCAAATCATGAAAAAATTTATTGACTATATCCTCCAAGGACACCATCCTCTCCTCATGATCCCTACTAACATTATCCTCCAAGGACACCAGCCTCTCCTCATGATCTCTACCCATTTTCTCAGCATCCACCACCACCTTGTCAAGAACAACATTCATTATTTTGAACTTACTTTTTATCGTCCACCCCTGCTTGTTACAATTAACTAGCACTACACAGACACTATGTCATTCATTCAGCTTAGCATTAAGATCCTTGACCTCTGAGAAAATCTATTTAAACAATGAAAGGATATTATTCATTCCATCCTCCACCATTCTACAAAAAACATCCAAGTTTATTTTATCCAAATTCAGAGGCTTAATAGATGGAACAACAACATTCTCAGGCTAACACTTTGAATCCAAACCTTCGCCCTTCAAATCATCACCAGCTGGAGAATCCTCCAAATCAACCACTTTAACCTCCACATGTTGCTTATTCGAGTTCATTGCCGAGTTCGCCAACAACTCCAACAAGCCTTTCTTATCCTCAACCTGCTTGAAATCCTTATAGTCAGGAGTCACCAACCCGATATGGATAGGGAAACATCCCTAGAACTCTTAATGCCTTCGTCCTCAATACCTTTTTCTTCCACACAAAGCCTCTTATCAACCTTCTTGCTCCCATGTTTCCCCTTAATAGTCTGAATAGGGGACACACCAAAATTTTTCACACCATCCTCAACCAGGATTTTTCCTTTCCCACATTCCTGCTTCTTATCCTTTTGACCACCTTTCTTTCCATTAGACCCCTTCTTGGCACCAGAAGACATAGCCTCCTTCATCTCAATATCAGTCTCATGCCCTTCAACCAAGAATTAGATATCTCAGGATCGAGGTCTTGCACAAGCTTACCATCTTTATCTGATGACTCGAACTCTTCAGAGTCATCCTCCTCATAATCCCCATCCCACTCCTTAGCAAATTCAATTGTATCATAACCCAACATAGGCCCCTTACCTTTTTGTCCACTAGAAAACTTAGGAATTTCAAGAATAAATTTAATTTTGATATATTCAATGATAAGAAGCATGAGCCCCTCATGGAGAATAGCTTTACTAGGATTTCTTCTATTATATTCTATGTTAGTTTCCATGGAGAGGAGCAAATAGTAGGGAAACAAAAATAAACTATTGTGCCTAAAGTGATTCAACAACATAAAATGGTACCCATAGATTACAGAATACTTGCCATCAAGCTTGAAATATTTCATAATTGCCAATGCCACATCCCTCCAAAGCGACTTGATAAAAGAACGATCATACCCTCCACTTCCCACACCCTTGAGCTTGTCTCGTTCCTTATGGGCCTTGAAGAAGTTAGCTAGAGCGCACTTGGAATCCCCATGATCTCTATAAAATTTCTTAGGTGCCTTCATGGGTAATATCATGATTTCAGTAATTAAACCCTCAATAATATTCAACTCCACCCCCTGATAGTGCAACATACGGTTATTCAATCTCTTCAAAAAAACCTCAGTGGCCTCAAAATAAAACCCATGCAGTTTAAGTAGATAAGGTAAAATGCCCCCCTTTTCCAGATGCTCACACACAACCACATTGCCACTAAACTTCTTATAGGAAAGAGGTTCTTGTCTACAATGATCTCCACCCATGGCAACCAAAGACACCCTCACCGTGACCTTCTCCTTATTATGATGAGCAAAAAGAACTAAGAGAACAATCCAGAAACAAGGTAATAAGCCCCCCCTAATCTGTGTAAACATGAAAAAATTAGTACACACAACTATAATTACCACATCCATCAGCTCATTTCTATAAGATGTGTAATTATTAAAAGGATGGGCTTTGAACTCTATACTCCTAAACCAAATAGAGAGGAGATAAAGCCAAAATAATAAACCATTATCTCTCAAGGTTACCGACACCGAGACAATACATTTGATCATGATAAATAATGCTTTGAAGTTTGAAGGGAAAACGGGGGTGGATCTAATGACCCAACAATGCAGAATACATTCCCTTAACACTAATACAATAGAGGAGAAGAGCAAAAACGAGTTCTAATAGATTCTAAAAAACTACTGAGATGAATACATACAGAATAAAGGAGATAACAAAATAAAATCATTCACAAATAACATAGGTATTTACGTGGGAAAACCTTTTCAGGTAAAAAAACCCACCATACCAAGTCAAGACAATTGTATTACAACAATAAAGATATTACATACAATTTACAGTCTTTCCTCTCTGTTCAACTCATAGCAGCACTCTGATTATTTTCTCACTGTTACAATACTTCCTTCCAAAGTATACAAATGAAAAACAAATTTCTCTCACATCGACATGCCAACTTACATGTACATCTTCGTCAACCTCACATTGACTGAACAAGTCTTCAACGCATTTACACTTCCAACCAATCCCATGGCTTCCATGTTCATGCATCGATCATTCAAGCAAGCAATCGATCTTCTCAAATTGCTTCGAGCCATCCAACAATAACTTCACCACCCAAATCGGGTTCCTGTCATCAGCTAAAATCGGCCTAAAATAACTGCTCTTACTATTTTGGCCTTTGGCCAATCAACATCTGACACTGAGCCACGTGTCCTTCTTGCATTCATTGTCGCTCTTTGACTCTGAGTCCAACTCGGTCAAAACTGGTCTGAGCTCATCCGAGCTCTCCAAGTCTTTACCGGTCCACCACCGAGTTGACTCTACCCACTCACGGTAAAGCGGTGAGCTCTATCGAGCTCACACATGCTTCCCTGCGCTACCGCCGAGCTTGTCTTCACTTGTCACGGTATGGTGGTATGCGCCTCCGAGCTCTGTCTTGCCTTGCCCACGCTACCATTGCCAGGTCCGAGTCGACCCGTGGTGTGGTGGTAAGCCACCAAGAAAACCACTAATGGTCACACTGTGCTACCGTGGGCACTGCCAAGCCACCCCGCAATAGGGCAGTAACCGCCAGTCAGAATGCAAGTGGTCTCACTGCGGCCACCGTGGTGAGAGGACCCACCGCTGTGGTATGGTGATAACTGCCAAGACCACCGCTGGCGGCTTCACCGTAGCCACCATGGTGAAGGTCTTCACCGACCACGATAAGGCGGTGACCGGTGAGGCAGGCAGCAAGCCGCCTACCACAACCACCACGGTGAGTAAACTCACCGCGCACAATAAGGCAGTAACTGCCAAGCCTGTCACCATGGTACCGCTGGGGGTAGATCAGGCTGCTGCAGTAAAGCGATAAGGGAAGAAATAAGCCAAGCGTGGTATGGCGGTAAAGGTTGAGAACATCAATTTTTTGCCAAGTCTTGAATTCTGAGGCTTCAAACTAGAAGTTGAGACACAAATTCTCAACAAGCTCCCACTTGGCGAAGACTTCCAGCTTCCTCAAGACTTTGAAAAATCACTGACAGTCATAGGCCCCAAGGCCCATCGATTTTGTGCACCATCTGAACTTGTTTGTGCTCACGGCTTTTTTCAAAGCATCTACAACATTCTTCAAAGTGTCAACCTTTTCAAGACAAACTCTTTCATTTTCCACCATGTCTCTCACGAAGTGAAACTGCACATCAATGTGCTTCATCCTGACATGAAAGGTTGGGTTCTTTGCCAAACAAATGGCACTTTGACTATCATAGTAAATTGTAATCTACCCTGCATTAAAACCAATGTCTGAACACAAACGTCTCAACCAAATAGCCTCCTTGCAGGCATGAGTTGCAGCCATGTACTCTGCCTCTGTCGTGGATAAAGCAACTACAACCTGTCGCTTGCTCATCCAATTGATTTCTCCACCATTAAGCATGAACGTGTATCCACTGGTGGATCACCTGCTGTCAATGTCCCTTGCCCAATCAGAATCAACATATCCTTGAACGCTAAGTGTTCTTTGTGATGCAACCAAACTGCCATGGTAACACAAAGCATAATCTGAAGTCCCCTTCAAATACCTGAACACTCTCTTCACAGCATCCCAATGTGATATTCCCGGATTTTCCATGAAATGACTTAGAACTCTCACTGCTTGGGCAATGTATGGTCTTGTACAAACCATATCATACATCAAACTACCAATAGAACTTGCATAGGGCACACTGGTCATGTCCTCCATCTCAGTAGCAGACTTTGGATAGTCTTTAACAGATAGCTTTGTTCCCTGCATGACTGTAACAACTAGCTGCTTGCAGTCAATCATATCAAACCTCTCCAGAACTGTATTCACATACTTACTCTGGCTGACCCAAAGCTTTATGCTTGTTCTATCTCTGGTTATCTCCATTCCTAGAATGTACCTTGCTACACCAAGATCTTTCATTTCAAACTTTGCAGACAACTAAGATTTAAGATCAGAAATCATAGTCTTACTATTTCCTATGAATAACATATCATCCACGTACAGTGTAATAACAAGCACAATATCATTCTCAGATTTATGATAAACACAATAATTAGATTTTGATCTTACAAATCCCATAGACAACACAAATGTGTCAAATTTCTAGTACCACATTCTAGGAAACTGCTTCAAACCATACAAAGATTTATTTAACTTATAGACCAAATTTTGTTTACCTTTCACAATGAAATGCTCAGGCTATGACATATAGATTTCTTCTTCTAGCTCACCATGGAGAAACGTTGTCTTCAAATCCATCTACTCAAGGTTACAATCATCAAGCCCTTCTACAAGATTTTTATTCTTCAAGGTTTTTAAACCTTTCTCACCTATGTGACCAAGTCTATGATGCCATAGCATAGTCTTCTCAACTAGGAGTTTTACCTCCAAAGCATTTGTAGACAAAGAAGTGTCTTCATCTTTCTCTATAGGAGCAACATTGCTTGACTTTACAGAGGCATTGTTACATTGAACAAGACGTGCATCCATCTTGTACAGAGTGCCAGTACGAACACCCTTAGCCAGCACCATTGCACTTCTAGCCATTTTACATCCTCTACTAGAGAACGAAACTTCTACACCAGCATCATTTAACTTACTAACAGAAAGAAGATTTTGAGTCAGACCTGGAATGTGCAGTACACAACCAATCCCTTTGACTCTTCCATCAAGAAACTGAATTCTGACTCTTCCTCTACCAACTATCTCCAGCATTGAATAACTTGCTAGGTACACCTTTCCACCATCATACTTCTTGTACTTAGAGAACCATTCTCTATTGGATGTCATGTGAAAGGACGCACCTGAGTCAACCAACCAGACATCATCTGATGCCTGAGTTGTCAAGGCTACTACAATGAAGGCATCTACATCACTTTGAGAAGATTCATTGTTAGAAGCATTCTTCTTCTTCTTCTTCTCCTTACAATTCTTCCGGATATGACCAGGTTGCCCACAGTTCTAGCATCTCACCTTGAAATTTTTACTAGGAGACTTTGATCTCCCTGCAGATTTGGATTTCGACTTCTTGTCCTTCTTCTTGCGTTTCTCCTTTGGTCTACCTCGAACAACAAGAGCCTCTTTGGCCATCTTAGAAGACTTCCTTCGCATTTCTTCAGACAGAAGCGAATCAACCACATCATCCATCTTGAATGCAGTGGTTGTGCTTCCAATAGCCATCACTAGATGATCCCAACTGTCAAGTAATGAACAATGAACACAACAAGAGCATGCAACAATCCTCCTCCTTAGTCTTTACACCTACAGACTCCAGCTGAGTAACACTCATATTAAATGAGTTCAGATGGTCAGCAACAGATGCACCTTCTTCCATTTTCAAGGAGTATAACTTCTTCCTCAGGAATAACTTATTTACCAGAGACTTTCCCTGATAAATATGACCAAGCTTCTTCCACAATGAAGCTGTAGACTACTCCTCATGGATGTTCAAGAGTACAAAATCAGCTAGACTCGGTCTTATTAGACCTCTTGCTTTTCTATCAGCAAGATCCCAAGCCTCTTGCGTCGTACTTTGTGGCTTAGTTCCAGACACTACTAACCAGAGGTCTCTATCCACCAATAAGTTCCATTTTGAGTTTCCACAACTCAAAGTTGCTGCCATTAAACTTTTCAATATCTACTCTACCAGATGTACTCGCCATCTCAAATAGAAACAAGTTTTAACAATGCAAGACTCCCACTAAAACAGTAGTAGCACAAAAAACCATGCTTTCTCTCAAGGATAACACAACGGGCCAGGCTTTGATACCACTTGAAGGGAAAACGGGGGTGGATCTAATGACCCAATAGTGTGGAATACATTCCCTTAACACTAATACAATAGAGGATAAGAGAAAAAACGAGTTCTAATAGCTTTTAAAAAACTACTGAGATGAATACATACAAAATAAAGGAGATAACAAAATAAAAGCATTCACAGATAACAGAGGTATTTACATGGGAAAACCTTTTCAGGTAAAAAACCCACCACACCAAGTCAAGACAATTGTATTATAGCAATAAAGATATTACATACAATTTACAGTCTTTCCTCTTTGTTCAACTCATAGCAACACTCTAATTATTTTCTCACTTCTTACAATACTTCCTTCCAAAGTATACAAATGAAAAAAAAAATCTCTCACATCAACATGCCAACTTACATGTACATCTCTGTCAACCTCACATTGACTGTACAAGTCTTCAACGCATTTACACTTCCAACCAATCCCATGACTTCCATGTTCATGCATCGATCATTCAAGCAAGCAATCGATCTGCTCAAATTGTATCGAGCCACCCAACAATAACTTCACCACCCAAATCGGGTTCCTGTCATCAGCTAAAATCGGCCTGCAATAACTGCTCTTACTATTTTGGCCTTTGACCAATGAACATCTAACACTGAGCCATGTGTCCTTCCTGCATTCGCTGCCACTCTTTGACTCTGAGTCCAACTCGGTCAAAACTAGTCTGAGCTCATCTAAGCTCTCCAAGTATCTACCGCTCCACTGCCGAGCTAACTCTACCCACCCGTAGTAAAGTGGTGAGCTCTGCTGAGCTCACCCATGCTTCCCCACGCTACCGCCGAGCTTGTCTTCACCCATCACGGTATGTTGGTATGCACCTCCAAGCTCTATCTTTCCTTTCCCGCGTTACTGCTGCCAAGTCCGAGTCGACCCACGGTGTGGCGGTCACACCGTGCTACCGCAGGGGCTGCCAGGCCACCCCATGGTAGGGTGATAACCGCCAGTCAGACCGCAGATGGTCTCACCATGGCCACTTTGGTGAGAGGACCCACCACCCGCGGTATGGCGGTAACCGCCAAGACCACCGTGGTGAAGGTCTTCGCCGACCGCGATAAGGCGGTGACCGGTGAGTTAGGCAGCAAGCCACCTACCACGACCACCGCAGTGAGTAAACTCACCGCACGCGGTAAGGCAGTAACCGCCAAGCCTGTCACTGCAGTACTGCTAGGGGCAGATCAGGTCGTTGTGGTAAAGCGGTAAGGGCAGAAATAAGCCAGGCGCAGTATGGTGGTAAAGGCTGAGAACATCAATTTTTCGCCAAGTCTTGAATTCTGAGGCTTCAAACTGGAAGTTGAGACACAAATTCTCAACAAAGTTAATGGGGATGGCATCATATGAATGCCAACATTTATGAGACAAGAGCCCCATGTTCACAAAACCATTAGCCAAGGTTTTGCCTCATAGAAAACATGTGAAATTTTATAATCATCAAAGAAACTTAGAATAGAAAGAGAATCCTCTATGATATGCATTATGGACCACAAAGGGGGATTCACATTCATTAAATAATTAATAATATTAAGGGAATCTCCTTCCAACCACATTTTTCTCACCCCAACCTCTTTAGCAAGAAGGAGGCCATGATAGGTTGTCGATTCATTACTTAATTTATTGTTAGGCATTGATAGTAACAACTATTTCTAGGACATAGTTTTTGATTCACTATGATGCCCTATAGATAGTATGTCCATCCTACCCATATTTTGTACATGCTAATTCTAAAGGTAGTTCTCACTACCACCTAACCAATGGGGACGGGATTAGCAAATTGTACACAATCAGACCAAGGCCAGTATCGATATAGTATCTTTGACAACATGTTGAATTCATTCCTCATGAAGAGAGAGTTGGTCCAATATATAGTAGATCATGAAAAGAGAGTTGACCCTCTCCGTAGTAGGGCTCTTCTACATGAACGAATCAAGAACAACCTCACTTGAATCTAGAAACACAAATATTCTCGATTGGTTGACTGTCGACCATTCACTTAAATTCCCATTCATTGAAATATTAAACCCAAGTGGGAGGGCCCCTACTATTCACCAAGGGCAGGTAGCCCCTATTATAGAGAGGGGGAAGGGGAAGGGGAAGGGGGAGGGGGAGAGGAGAGGGAAGTGCAGAAACCTTACCTACCTTCTCTTCTCATAGAAGCAACCACACTCTGATGTGATTTAGAGCTCATTATATATGTAACCTATAGAAACTATAGAAATCTATAGTAGGGGGTGGGGGCGAGTTCTAGGTCATAGGAATGGGAAAGGAGAAAATCAACTAACCCTCTTCTATAGTGCATATTGATTGGGATGGGAAGACATGTATTTAAGTGAACTAAATAAGTAATTTATCATTTAATTTATCATTATGCATTGATCTAGTGACTATTAATGTATTGGTTGATATGCATTAGAATAACTTAAGTAAGTTCTATACATAAAAATAGTCTTGTATATTTTGAAGACTATCTAATTCCAAGCATTAAACTTATGGCAATTCATTTACAACTATATATTCAAGTTCATGTTCAATTCACTTTCATAGGGGCAAAGATTAAAATTTCGAAAGCAAATTCAAAATAGGTTGCACATGCAAGTTGACCTAAATTAGGTCATCTACATCCCAATCTTACTCATCATATATGGAAGGGAGAAAACTAGCCAAAGGGACTACAACAAGTGTCATACTAGGAGCATCACCAGGTTTAACATGTGGTGGTTCACTCTCATTAGGAGGATCATCACATTTGGCCCCATCTAAATTCATATACCTAAGTGAAAACAACAAATTAAGCTCATTATGAACTTGCTCGTCAATTTTAGCAATCTCATATTCATCATCAAAATTTATCACCATGGGATGTTTTATGATATTGTATATTCTTGTTCCATTTCTTGTTTCAATTCCATGTCTTATTTTGGTGAAAGTTGTAATTCTTCTTGATTTGTTTGCCTAGGTGTTTGATCTTGAGGCATTATTTTGTTCCTTTCTTTCAATTTCTGAGCAATAGCACAAAATCTATGCCTATGATCTTTACCATTTCTATTTCTTCTTGCACAGTTTTTAATTTGTGAAAGTGTACAAGCGGGTTTCTTTGCCATTGGTCTCTTTTCTTCCCTTAAGGGAGGAGCTGAAGGGACCACCAGGCGTTGGGAAACCACTCACTTTAGGTCTATACACTTGCTTTGTTTTCAAAGGCACAAAAGGAATCATTTGATTGCCTCTTGGTCTCTTATATGATATAGGTGGAGAAATTGCAACATATTTACCTTGGTTACTTGGAATGGCCTTTTCTTTGAGCATGGGCTCATCCACAATTGGTGGATGAGGAACAACCATAATCTTATCATTCTCAAGGATATTGGTAAGGGATAACTTTGTATATTTTTCCTTAAAATTTTGGTATAACCTAAAAAATAAATCTTCACGACCTATTTGATAGGTTCTATAGGTTGAGGCCAAAAGAAATCCAATGACAAGATCCCACAGGAGGACAAAGGATTAAACCACTATGATGCATTGTAAAAATTTGGTTTTCAAATAGGTACTTTATGCACTTGTGAATAACATGCGAGATAAAATTCATGGAGCGTAGCCATGTGTAGCCTAGCATCACGTGGAACCGGTTTGAGATTGGGATGATAGAGAATGATAAATCTAATTATTTCGGTCCAACTTTAAGAGGTAGAGTGATCAAACCTATCATAGGGTGAGCAAAAAAATCATGATTTTAAAACCATGCTTTCAGTTGTTCATAAGAATCTTGATAAAGCTCATGCACATACAAGAAATCCTCAATGATCACATTCTCTAGACACATAGAATCAGTGAGTATCTCAGTTGTAGGCTTGTCATTGATAATTTTGGTGATATATAGAGAGAACCGTTGAGTGCATGTATGGATGCATCAATGTGGGTGAAAGCAATGTCAGGTAACAAAGTGGTTTGGCCCTTACGAGGTTAAATATCTATGAGAGTGATCATATCTTGTAGATCATCATCATCATCATCACTCTTATCATTATTCTTAGCATTATTCATGTCATCAGCTCTATCAACATTCATATCATCATTCTTAACATCACAAGCTTGCACAAAGTTGTATGAATGATCTGGCATTGGATTGGTGAAAATTTACAAGTTATGGTTAAGTAGGGCAACAAACTTATTCCCTTGATCATTAACACTACCCAACTAGATGTGATTAGAATCAATGAGGTTAGCACTTGATGTTTAATATGCATGCATCATTCTGTATCATGTCCATTTGTGTGATGATATTGGCAAAAGGCTTTTGGATTGAAACTTGGAGATACAAGTTTGGTTGTGTCCATGGGTCTAATCAGAGGCAACTGGATTAAGTTCTTATTCAAAATATGAAACATGATCGAATGGAGGAAATAAGGTAGTTGGGTAAATTATATATCTCTCGATCTAAATTGGTATGGATTTGAACTTATACCTATAATCCGTGGTTCAATGTGGTTGGTTGTTTTAGGTATACTTATCTTGATAAAGTTCTTATTTTTCTTCTTGAATATTTGATAGTTGTTGTGAAGTACAGATTTATTTCTCAATAGGGTTCAATGAATATGTTTCTTCATACTAACTATTGAATTCTGATAATCTCAAAGGATCGTAGATAAGTGTATAAAGGATGAATATTTCATCAACAAGATTTTATATCTTATTCTTGATTAAAAGTTTTCAATGAATACTCTTTGAACATCCACATCAAGAAGATTAAGATTGATTTATGAGTAAAGCAACTGATAACTCCCTATGAAATCAATTACCTTTTCATTTTTTTTGTTTGCATTGCACTAAATCAATTAGTTTAATTTTAGGACTAACATTTACTTGGAAATGTTGGAGGAATACATCGACAAGTTCATTAAATGAGTGGATTGAGTTATTCAACAATGAAAAAAACCATTCTAAAGCCATGCCTTTCAATGACCTAGGAAGAAGTTTAGCCAAGAGCTTATCTTCAAAAATGAAGTCACCACACAAGGTACTATATGTCAATATATGATTGGTAGGGTCTCCTTTACCATTGTACTTCTCGAATTGGGGTATCTCTATGTTTTGTGGCATAGGTGTTTTCAAAATTTCAAGTGATATTGGGCTCCTTTTGACATATTGCAATGGTTTTCTATTTTCTTTTTGGTTCAATGTTGTGATTTGTTATTGAAGGGAGGTTAGATTTTGCGAAATTTGGTTTATGATGGAATTATTTCTTGACATGTTTTGGGAATGTGGTGAATATGGTGGGATTGTGTATGTGCTTTGGGGACTACTATGTTGCAAATTTGTGAGGGGGGATTAAATTTGAGGTGTCACATTTGAGGAACCAAAACCATAAAGATTCCCAATGGAAAGGCCTAAGGTTAGAGTTATGCTAATGCTTTGTTGTATCATTGAAGCGATAATTGGATTTGTGTATGTGGGAATAGAGGCTATAGATGTGGGGAAGGAGATTTGACTTCCTCCTTGACTTTAAGTTTATCCCAAAGCTTGAGTGCAACTAGCCATCACAGGTATGTTAGCATCAACTATATGGGATAGGCTACACAAAACCTCTAATCCTTGAGAATCACTAATCGGTTTCCTCAAGTTATCCACTATAGGAACTATTAGGCCAGCTAGAGATTTAGTGCTCAAATAGCCTTGAAGTCCCTCTAGATCTTTGTCCAATTGTTTGAGTTTGTCTTCGAGAACATGGGAAACAACAATCTCAACATCAATAAAAATGGTTGATTGTAAAGTTATCATTGGTATAGTAGCATTAGGGGTAGAGTCCAAAATGGGTTGAGTATTGACAACACTTTGCATGAAAGAGTTAGAATACTTAGGATTCACAATGGATGTAACAATAGTGCAAAATGCCATAATTCTACAACTACGTCTCACCGAAGTATTAGGAATAGGACACTAGGTTGTGAAGCTCATGCGAGTTTCAAAATGCTAAGTGTACCCAAGATGATACTAAATAGTCAAATAATCATAACAAAACATTTAGGAACCAAATTCAAACAAAAAAAACAGATAAAGCACATAGAAACAAAAATCTGAGAAAAAATTGTTTGAGCCAACAATAGTAGGACAAATCCACCCAAGGGTGTCTATGTCTTGGACAAGGTTTCAAAAAATCCAAAATTTGACTATGTACATTATATTTATTAAGGCTTCTTGGTCTATTTGCAAATAGGTCTGAAAGTGAATAATTTTCTAGAATTTACTCAATTTATGCTAATGCAAGTGTATAACAATGTTGAAAATGTTTGAACAATAAATGACAAATTTGAATACAATTTTATAATCTAAAATGTAACAATTGATCGATTCTAAGATGCCAAAATTTGAAAATGATGATTTTGATGCAATTTTGAAATAAAACAATGCAAATTTTCACCTTTTGAGCTATATGAAAGTTGCCTAAATGGATGTAGTTAAGAATTTCAAATCAACAATCAACAAGCAAAAACATAAAAGAAAGAGTATAAATTTTCAATAATGAATGTAAAATAATTATATTGCTACAATTGATATATATAATATACATATGGGGTCTTTCTTATATAGGAAAGATTGAGAGATAGGATTAGGCAAGATCATGACAAGTGTCTTAATCCTATTACATGATGTAGGGGCATCCAGTGGTGTAAGGGGAATCTTGCATCACCTAAAAAAATATTTTTCCTTTTTGTTGTAGGTTTCTTTAGTTTTTTTAGATCCCATGATATCACTTAAGGGGTGTAGGATAGTCAGAAGTCCGAAAAGGCCAAAAATGGTCACTTTCTATTTTTAGTAAGTTAGTTTACATAGGCACATATGGACTTTAAAATTTATGCCAAGCAGTAAAATTGAAAAATGAACCAAATGGTGAAAGAATCATCTGAAATTATATTATACCATTTGAGAAATATTAAATTTTTCATCATGGAAAATTTCTCCTATAAATTTTTAACTCAAATTTGAAGCCCTTAGAAGCCTCATAAAATCTTGAAAAGTGGATGAAATGATCTTTAGATTGTTTTTGTGTTGTAGATATCTTTGTGAGATTTTCAAAGATATATTATAATAGTAAATCAGACACCCAAGTTAAAATTTATGGCTTTGACAATTTGTGCTAACAAAATTTTAATTTTAAATGAAAATATCTTCCTAGGTAGGAAAACAAATAGCTAGACCTCTTCCAGTATATAAAAAATGGAGTTACATTTTTTAAAACATTTTAAGGTAGTTATTGGTGTCAAATAAAGAGGTGAATGAAGGTTATGGAAGATAGCTCCATTAGTGTAGATTGTGGTCTTGAATTATAGAGTTTTCTTAGGGAGTTGATTTTATTTGTAGTGAGTCAATCCCATGTGGTTGTAGCATTGTAATTTTTGAAGTTGTAATTCCATTTTATGGAAGAAATCGAAAGTGGGTTATTTTTCTTCCTTCATTTTGTGTGTTATGTGTGGGTGTTGGGTGAGTAGCCCTTTATAATAATATGAGACAACTAAAGATAAGATCACATTAAAACTAAGGAATTATAGAAAGATTCCTAGTCTCATAAGTAAACTTAACATGCAAATATGAGTGAATAAGTCCTAACTAATAACTAGTTAGATAATGCTCCGTGTTCACACTACAATGGGGAAACTGGCTAGGTAATACCCCTATTCACACCAAAACCCCCTTAAGTGCAATTTAGAGAGAAGTAAAAATTCAAATGATGCAAAAATGCAAGGATTATGGGTTTCAACTACTGTACCATGTTAAGTAACAATTTATAAAATATCTCTCACAAATGAAATAAAGGGGAAAATCACATGGGAAAATACCCCTATTTAAAAGACAAAATTCAATAAAATAATCATATACATGTGATAAATGGAAGACTCAATATGACCCCCCAAGGACTACCTCCATCACTAATATATAATCAATATCCTCCCATATGAGAGAAAAAGTGAGACTATATATTCTCCAATATGAAGTATTTCCAATGCCAATGAAGAATTCTCAAAGACAAAAGAGAATCTAATGTCTGCAAACAACATGTATCCCCTTTAGAAGAGACAAGTCCACTTGTGAATGTAGAAGAAAATAAAACTTTGAGAAGAGAGATGAGGGAAGAAACCTCATGATGGATGTCATTGAAAACTGATGAAGTGTTTCCATGCTAGAACTTATGCCATAAAAAATTAGGTGTTACCCCAATCAAAGAAGACGACACATCAATATTATATAGAAACTCATGAACATCAACCTCTAAAGACAATGATTTTTTGACAAAAAATTATATTGTAACTATCATCGAAGAGGAGAAATAATCCCCCAAGTATGTCCTCCAAATCTATAATATTAGACTCATAAAACAAATTTGATATACCTGTCAATTACTCATCCCACAAAGTTGAATTTGAAAGAAAATGATCATCCCGCTAAACTAAATTATTGCAAGTCATGCAAACATTAAAATCTAAAGTAGTAGGAGGTAGACGAGATGGAAGATTCACAAAAGTCTCAAGAAATCCAAGGTTCAAGTGACCAAATTTCTCCTAAAAAATATGACACACTAGATGCATGAGTGTGAATACCAGTCAAGGGAATTGCATTATCATTTAGAGAAAAAAATATGAAAAGGTATACAATCAAGATGAATGATCAACCATCCCAACAACAATTATATCTCTACTCTCCATGTATTTAATGAACACAAACTTATATGTGGGCTCAATTGTTTTACTCAATCCACTATGTGTAATATAGTAGATAGAAAAGAGATTAATTGACAAGGATGGGACACATGATACATTATTGAATTTTCCATCTCTTATTTTAATATATTATTTCCCACAAACACACATATATGTTTTTTTTCCCATCAAAATATGTAATAAATATAAGAAAATTTACAGTGTAGAAAAATAGAGAAAAATAATAAGAACAACTTTAACACAGTATTTATGTGGAAAATCTAGTAAAATTATACCAAGAAAACCATGGGTGTACATATTTCATATTTTATTTCTCAATAAATTCACAATTACAAAAATCTTCAAAAAGTTACAGAAAAAATGACTGGAACAAAGTATAAGCAATCTGAGTTGCAGAGTGCTTGTCAAACAAAACTTTCCAAGAATAGAAAGTGCAACTCATACAACTACATGTTGAACATTTGTCAAAACTACCAAAAATAGGGAGTCCCAAAAAAATATAGCTTCATCGGAAATTCCTTCAGTGTGAATTTCATTCGACATCCAGGGGGCTATGACAACCCCTTCGGAGCCCCCGTCATTTCAACATTTGGTAAAAGATTACAAACTTGGGTTGTATAGTAGGCCCCTTATACCGTGTCGAGCATGTACTTGAAGGACTAGCTAGATATCAATGCCAACTATTCGTCACTGTTGAAATAACAAAAAAATTGACTTCATATTCTAACAATAAAGTGCAAAGCTCAAATGAAGAGAACATACCCTGTGATGAAGCCATATTACTTGAGGCTCTAGAATTAAGAAGCAATCTCCCAATTCAAGATTTGTAGATGCAAAAAGTTCTTTACATTTCATATTATCAACTTCGTTAGCTAAACTTGTTGTCTGTGTGGAGGATGATGGTGTAGAAGAAGAGGGTGAACTAAAATAATTTTAAGGTAATCAAACACCATTCTCTTGAAGGAGGTGCTTCAATTCTTCTTTGTTTTAAATAGTCATTATGTTCACCATGGCCTTTTTTGCAATATGCACATGTGGGTTTCTAATTCTTATTTTTATCCTCTTTGGAAGAGGTGGGAGGATCATTCGATTCTGTCTTAGTTTTGGATTTCTTCTTTCCTTTGCCTTTGGATGTTTGTGCTAACAATGCCAAACTCTTGGGAAGTGCATAAAATTGGATAACCTTTGCTTCTCTAGTGAATTGATCACAAAATGTCTCAAAATAAGCCATGCTAAATGATCCACCTAAGACATCCATGGTGGAATAAAAGGTAGAATAAAATAAAAAGGGTCCTTTTATACTTAGATATAATAAAGAATTATATACATTCATTAGTAGATGTATCATTCCCACAACTAGACGATTGGGATCTCAATGACTTGAGCTTAACCAAAAAATCCTCATTGATAGGAAATATATTAGGAGAAATTGATGCCAATTCTACCTCTATTTGCAAAGACCAAAATTCACTAACTATATTTGTGCTTATCCCATACCTACTTTGGTGTAGTGCACTCCTCAAAATGAAACAACAAGATGTTAGAAACATGGAATGAAATCAAGCCCATAGCCTCATCAAATTTATTTTTATGAGAAAATATTTCATACTTCTTAGAAAATTTAGGTTGATGATCACCCAAAGTAGACCATGAACCCCTAGAAAGGAGAAATTATTGCATTTTGTTTTTTCATGTGTGATAATTGAGGAGTAAGTCCCTCAAATGTACCTAATTATGCCATGAGAGATACAAGAACCAAGAGAGAAAAAATATACTATACTACAAAATTTTGATATGAAACCTCCCATATTTGAATTAATACTAAAAATGAAGCCCCCCTCAAAAAGATATAACTTCTCCAAGTGTCAAGATGTCCAAGTAATCAATCACAATGCAATATTTATAAAAAATGAATAAAATGTACTTGACTCTTAATCTAGAAAAAGTGCATGAATAGAACATAAGAATTCCTAAATGCCTTTCCAATTTTACACATATCACAAAAAATGGAGATTTAAGAAAAACATTATGAGCTTGTAGGTCCAAATGGGAGATCAAAATTCAGTCATAAATAAAATGCATGAGCAAAAAAATACGATAATGAGACCTACACCAATGAAAATTACATGGATCCATATTTCCAATTAGATCTCATTTGCAAAAATTTGGCCCATGGATCAAAAGTTATAGTGATTTTTCAATACTGGTAAATTTACAAAAAACAAATAAAGTTTTAGCCTTGCAACTAGGGTGTTGCTTGTCCACATGACCATGCGGGCTTTGCGAAGGATATTCACTAATAAAATGAGGATGGGTGGTATGGATGTGGTTGGGAGGTGGTTCCTTTGGTGATAGTTCCATGTGCTACTAAGGAGATAAGCCCCCATGGGGCTAAGGGGATTGTGCACTAGGCTACAACACGATTGAAACAACTAGACCCCATAAATTAAATTGGTACAAATTTTAAATAAAAAAGAATTTATTTTAAATCCGATCCATACCTCTCTTCTACACACATTAATTCCTATTGGAATAAATATGATGCAGAGAATTTGCAAAAAATATCACTTGTTGATGCTTAAAATATTCCACTAACATTGACATTGTAGACTATCAATGGATTTATATGGTATGGATCCATACTATACAAATGAAAATAATGGCAAGGGGAAACAAAAAATTCTAAGGGTTTAGGGAAAAATTCTCAGATTTTGATGATTTGACAATTGGTCTTAGGGTTTTTGGGCCTTCTAAACGTGATGGAATGGTCTATTTTGGCCCAAAATTGCAATTATCTTTTAGATTTTGCAATCACCTCCCAACTTCAAACCCTCATAGACTTGGCCTCACATGTCCAATTTGGACAAAACAAAAAGAAATTTTGACTTTACTTGACACTTTGACCTCAACGGTGAGCTCATATTTGCACTAGCATGTACCCAAATAAACCTACAAGAAAAACCCACAAAGAGGAAACCCCCAAATCTAGTATTTCTATCATTTTTTTATGATTCTCCAGGTCATCATATGATGCAAGAGAATTACATAATCAAATTTTGAAGATCTACCAAGACTTTCAACTTTCAATATATCAAACACAAATCAATCTTAAATTTGAGAAGGGGATATGCAGATCTGAAGCTCTAATACCATGTTATAGTCACTCAAGGACTCAAGCTTTGGAGATCACCTACAACCAAAAATTCTTTCTACAAGAGAGAGAATCTAAGCAAGAGCATATATTTGTAATAATATAGATGCAAAATATTCATATTCTATAATTGATACAAATGTACACATGGTTCCTTGCTTATATAGGCAAGTTTGAGAGATTGGATTAAACATGATCATTACAAGTGTCTTAATCCTATGACATGATATAACTAAATATAAGATCATATGAAAACATAGGAATTTTAGAAATATTTCTAGCCTCCTAAGAAAACTTAACATGTGATTATGTGTGAATAGAACCTAACTAATAACTAGTTAGATATTATGCCTTATTCACATTACAAAGGAGAAATTGATTAAGTAATACCCCTATCACCCTAACAATATTTTCTTCCAGTTCTAATGTTTGGCCCATCACGATCTTGCATTCACCCAATGATAATGTTGTAAAGGTGAAAAGTGTACCCCCAACACTTTCTCCTTTTATTTTAGAATTATTTTGAATTTGTATTCCTAGTGTAATGGTCTAGTGTATAAATGGCATGTTTCTATGTAAGAGTTAGCATCCAACTTGTACTTGATCTAATTACGAGTTCTTATTTTCCAATCGTCTAAGACCCAACACTTATAAATACTCTTTTAGCCTTATTTCAAGATTGCATTTGTTGCTTGAATCTTGGTTCAAGATCATAGTTGTAGCCCTAAATTTGTTTTAGTTTCATGTGTGTGACCTTGAACCATTTTTCCAAATCCAAAATTAATCATGGTCCTACACCAACCTGATTCCAATTAGTCATTGCTCATTGATCAAGTACAACATATTAAATTTTTATATTGCTAAGGTGTTGTGTTAAAAGATAAAGAAATAGTTCATTATAAACATCACTCACTAGTACATAATTCAATCTATTACAGAGTATTCATTGAGATCATAATACCAACATCCAAAACCATAAGGACATACATATGCATTTTTATTTTACTTAGAATATCTTCAAAATTATTTAAAGCATTGAATTAATTAAGGGGCTTGACTAAGGTGTAAGGTAGTTAACTTCTCAAGTTCCTAGGACAAGTTCTACATATGATTTTAAGCTTGACTATTTTTCAAATATTAGAAGTTAACAAGGACCTACAAACCTAAAATTCAAAGTTTGAGGCCATAGAATGGGTGCAAATCCATAAAATGAGAATCTAGGCTATGGTTGTAGGTACAAGAAACATAGAATGAAATTCATTTGTTAGTTTTTTTGAGTATAATATGCTAGAAAATAAAGGAAACCACTACAACATTTAAACTTGAAATATTGCTGTAAATTTAAAATTCAATTATAATATTTTAATGGATATTTAAACTAATATGAACCAACAACCAAGAAAATTAATAATAATTAGGATTCATACATATAACACAAAAATTTATTTGGAGAAAACCACTTCAAGTAAAAAATACTAGAAAAGATAAAATTTTGTATTATTATTATGAAAAAATTATCAAGGAGGTTGAAGTGAGCTATAATATGGTTTTATTTTTTTCTAAGTCAAGGCCTTCCTAGTATCATATTGTGCCATTGGCACCAAATTTTTCTTATCCTTCTACATTTACTATGGATTTTTTAGACCTTAAATTATATTGTCCCAAATGGCTCCAACCAAGTAGTTCTTGCTAGTGTTGATCATGGGATGGCTCTGCATAACAACTCCTCTAAAAATATTTTTGAGGAATTTTATCCCAAATCTATTATATGAGGTTTGTCCTTTGAAACTCCTGTCGATGTGGTTTTACCCATCAATGAATTTGATAACGCTTGTTGATGGTTAGAGTAGTATACTCTTATAGGTTATTTTTTAGGGATGACTCCACCTAAAAGCATGCTAAGAGAATGGGTGAATAAAACTTGGGTCCAACATGGAATTTGAATTGAAGTTGTTTAAAACCTTATATAGGAGTTTCTTCTTTTTATCTTTTCTAAAATCAACCATATTCAGGTTGTGCTTAAGTATGGCCCATGGTATGTCCAATCTTCTTTGTCGATGTTTGAACCATAGAAATTTAAGACTTTGTAGTCTTGGATGATAAAAATATTTGTGTGCCTATTTGGCTTGAATTTTTAAGTCTCCCTTTGCCTTATTGGAATTTCAAGCACCCTATAGCCTCTACCTTAAGGAAAGTTATTTGCATTGAACTAGAGTATTTCTACTAGGAAAGTCCTCAAAAATAATTTTTTGTGGAAATTGATTTATCTAAATACTTGAAAGATTTGATAGATATTCAAATAGGCAACATCCCTCATATACCCAAAAAGTGATTTACCTTAAAGTTCAATCCCAATGCTTTCTTTCAATATCAATCTTCAGCTAGAATAAAATTAATGATTTCCCTAAAGGAAAAATCTCCTCTTCATGTAGTTGAGGCCTCTTAGCCTTCTAAGTCCAAAAAATTAGATGAACAATGGACTATGGTTCACACTATAAATGTAAAATGTGAGATCTAGTGGGACACAAGGTTAAAAAACAAGATCTCTTAGCTACTAAAGAGTAGCCAACCAATAATTTTTTGGTAAATGGATTTATCACTTCAAAATGATATGAATTGTTCAATGGAAAGTGACAAATTTTTTCTAGAATTTGGAGAGATTGCTTATGAAATCACAATCTTCCTCTGTGTTTGAGAGGGTAGATCCCTCATGTGATCTTATTTTGAATTTTTGAATGTACTTTTAACCAAAAATTACTTAAAGGAATGAAAAATATTTAAAGTACAACTGAAATAAATAGAAAAACAACACAACAAATGTACAAGTGTTATTACAGGTTTGGGTAAGCACACCAAGTTGTGACACAAAAATGGCTCTTAAGATTTATTTATTAATTTATTCTGAAATCAGCAAAATCTGATGTGCACGAGAAAATGAACATAGTTATGCTAAAAATTTGAAGCCGCAACAAGAATAAGAGTTTTAGTGCTTCGAGTCTAGTTTCTAAGCTATTAATTTTTTTTGAAAATAATGAAGATTTAGGGTTTCGAAAAGGGGGGCCCAAAACAGGTCTTGTTTTTATCAAAAAAAAAAAAACATAGCATCTGATGCCCCCCTTTTTCATTAAACTTTTTTTAGGATTTCTAAAAATAAAATCATGAGAAATTAGCTAACACCATGTAGTTTATCCCCATTCTTTCGGCTATTATTTTAATGTATATATAATATTTTATGAATTTTCGAAGTGGACACATCCTGAAAAGCTAAAATTTGAGTGTGCCCCCATAATTTTTTTGAAAACTAATTGAAAATCAATTATTTTTTTCTTCATGATGTGTAGAATGGAGTCTAGTTTTAAAAAATGTAATTTGTTTCAAGATTTGATGAATGAGTAACAATCTATTCTAAAACTAGCACATGTTGGTTTTTAACAAAAAACAGAGGCAATAACGAGAGAATTTATGAACGAAAACCTTACCATAATCAAAACATAAAAAATAATTATATATTTAGATAGCTAAGAGAGAGCCTAACATCATCATGGTTTTTTTATAAACTTGCATTGAAAGACATGCAAATGAGAAGGTTAGCATGACTAAAAATATGTGCAAATTTGGTATCCTCCTACGAACATCATGTCCATAAGCTACTCATTTGGTGAGCACCAAATTTGGTTCTCTCCAAATGGAACATCCCGTTTGGCACTCGCCAAATTTGGCATGCACCAAATTGGATGTGACATTTGGAGGTGCTTGCCAATGGGCTGCATTGAAAAAAAACTAACTTTTATTTCTCTCTTTTTTTTTTTTTTCTATCTCCACCACTTTGATAATGCTTGGAGTTTGCGGTTTACGATCGTTGATGGATAGTTGAGGTTTTACCTTTCACTCCCTCTCTACCTCCTTCCCTCTTAACCAATACGTACCCATTAGATCTCTCAACTGTCTCTAGGTCTCTCCTACACTCTCTACCTTGTCTTCTATCCTTAGGGTTTAAGGTATAGGGTTGAGGGTTTAATGTATAGGATAACTCTCCTTCTCAAGTCTCTTCCTCTCTCTATCCCTCCCACCCCCCCTCTCAAGTCTCTCCCTCCCTCTATCTATGTCAATCTCTCTCTCAAGTATCTCCCTCGCTCTATCCCTTCCACCCTTTATCTCTTTGATCTCTTGCACCCCCTCTCCCTCCCACCCTAACTAGACAACTCTCTCTTCCTCACTCTATCTCTCCCACACTAAATAGAAAAATATCTCTCCCTCACTATATCCCTCCCACCCTTTGTCTCTTGGATCTCTCACACCCCCTCTCCCTCTCTCAGGTCTCTCCCTCCCACCCTAATTAGACAACTCTCTTTCCCTCACAAGTTTCTCTCTCTCTTAGTTCTCTCCCACTCCCTATCTCTCTCCCTCTCAAGTGTCTCTCTATCAGGTATCTCTCTCTTAGGTCTCTCTCTCTCCCTCTCAAGTCTCTCTTAGGTGTTTCCCACTCCCTCTTTCTCTCTCCCTCTCTCTCAGGTCTCTCCCTCAAAATATCCCTCCCATCCCCTCTCCCTCTCTCAGGGCTCTCCTCCCCACCCTAACTAGATAACTCTCTCTACCTCTCAAGTCTCTCTCTCTCTCTTAGGTATCACTCCCTCCCACCCTACTTAAAAAAATATCTCACTCCAACCCCCTCTCTCACACTCCCTCTCTCTTAGGTTTCTCCCTCAAAATATCCCTCCCAACCCCTCTCCCTCTCTCTAGTCTCTCCCCCCACCCTAACTAGATAACTCTCTCTCTCCCTCTCAAGTCTCTCTCTCTCTCTCAAGTCTCACTCCCTTCCACCTAACCTAGACTACTCTCTTTTGTTGGAGTGAAAATACACTGAGAGGGGGAGGGGTGAATCGATGTTTATGATTTCTTAAACATTTTAAACTGAAACTGACAAGAGCCATACATATGTTTTCATTTTTCAGTGATAGTGTCATTCATGTGATCGAATGCAATCATATAAACTGAAAATGAGTAATGTAACATTGCAATTTAAAGCAGTAAGGTGCATAAGGAAAAGAGACACAGAGACACAAGATATGCCGAGTGGAAAACCCTCCTGGGGTAGAAAAACCACTCTTGAATAGGTCTGCTGCCTTTTTCAGGCTTTCATTTCAATAATTTATTTTGACAAAGCCTTAATGGCTGATTTCTGAGCACCGACTCAAGGAGCACCTACCCCTCTGTTTAGAGACACCAATCTCAAGGAGCACCAACCCCTTTCTTGATATTGAATAGAACATACAATAGTATAGAGGATTTATCGGTTTCACTTGATTTCTGTCAAGTGCCTTTTGACGGACAATGTGTAAAACATTCAAAAGTCAAGAGTGACTTTTCAGTGTTCCACCCATTGTCAAGCCTTAAGACAGCTTGAGGAAAATCCTAACACTGTTACAATACAGTTTCGTCAAACTGTTTTCAATCATACATGCTTTCTTTCTTTTTCACTGTTTGATTTTCAATGTTTTTCCATACAGAAAACTACACATTTTAATACACACTGTGTTTTCCAGCTTTCAACATCTTTAGGACAATATAGACTTCTAGAACTCTCAATCATAATACCCCTGTTTTTCATTTTTGATATTCTGTCATTGATCGAACCCTAAGCTCACTGGTTTTTCCTTTTTCAAAAAAAATCATTACAAATTGGAAGTATTACAACTTTTTCTCGAATTTTCTCTTTTCAGAAAATAGGTTATACAAGTATATTTTTTAGGTTGCATAATAACTGATAGGTCAGATCTAAAGTGCAGAGTTCACAATAAAGAGATTCTTTCATTCTATTTAGGACAGAGCAGCAATGACCAAGAATAGATGAATGACAGAGCCTTGTCTTCACTAGAAGCCTGCACATGCAGTGCTTAAAAAAAATGCAATGAGAGCACATCATTTCTAAAAGAACAAATGATAACCATTTTACCTTGATTGAACCAAAAATGCAACTGGAGTATTTTTAGTAAATGAAGACCCATACAGAATATACCTAGCATAGTAACTGTAATTTTTAAGAAGTTGAAACAACAATGCTCAAAAAATGAAATCATTATGATGACAAGCTGAAATAGTAAGCTGAAACAAATAAGAATGGTTATCAATGAATTCAAGAGTGAACCGGATAAGATTCTTGAGGTATCTCTTATACCCAGTATCCAAAACAGAAATGAATCACACAACCTTATGATAACCTTTCCAAAGTGTTGTCAAAGAATGAAGTAAACGTTTCAGATTTTTCATGAGAAGAACAAAAACTTTTTTTTGTTTTCTGTTTTCAAATGAGTGAAGACATGGCACGAAATAACCTTTGTTGAGCTGAAATGTATTTGCAAACCAATCAAAGAACAAGTACCTGGCAAAACGAAATTGCTGTTCAAATAATAGATTACCAGATCTGCAATGGAGAGGAAAAACAACCACACAACCTTCCAAAAACAAGTTTGTAGAAGTGGCTACAGGAAGACACATGGAGCGACTTAAGTGGAGAGCTCCTGACTGCTCCTGATTGCTCCCAGCTATTGTCCAACAACAAAAATGCCAAGGATAACCAGAAACGCCCATGGTAGAGGATGCATGGTGGCGGCCAGACTGTGTGCAACACAAAAATGTGAAGGAACAAAATGTTTTTGCCCTAAACTTCCACTGCAAGCAAGTGCGAATTAATTTTGTAGAAATGAATAAAGTTTGGAGTCCGAAGGACAGATGAATAAACACACTCATTATTCCATGTCAAGTCCGTGGGCAAAAATAGAGGTAATTATGCTGTCAAAAAAAACTTAAATAAAAGCCTTTACCAATTTGCCAAGTCAACTGCCAACATAATCATGCCCAAGGAAATGTTTTGAAAAGACCACATTATTCACACAAGTAAATATCAAAGACTTGATATTTCCATTTACCAAAGGTCGAAAGCCACTTTGATATGCTCAAATGCAATATTATTTGCCATTTCCAAATGAAGTCCAAAGACTTATAATGAATAGAGAAGACTGAATTTTCATGTTTAATTCACACTGTAACAACCTGTATAGATTCATCACTAAACCAGTAAAAGATTAAACCATAAATGTATCACTTGATCAAATGGAGATAAATGACATGTAGCCAGAATGCCTCAACAAGCATTTGTAATATGCACATGAAGTTAAACAACGATCAGAGCCACCAAGATAATATATGATAAAACCAATGATGTGAATGTGCCAACCAAAATATGAATCAACTGAGAAGATAACCATCAAGCCATTGAGATGCCAGATAACCATAAGATGACATCAAGGACAAAACAACATACGAGGGATTCAACAAACTCCCCCTTTGTCCTTGATGGCAAAACTGAGCCACCAAACCAAAGATAGTTAACTGTAACCAGATGCTCAAAATTGTCCCCCTTTTTGACACAAGGATAAAGGGAGACCAACAAAGATAAGCTAGAACCAACTGTGACATGCCATCAAATTACAAAAAGAACCTTTGAGCAACAAAGTATAAGCTGCAGTTGGAGCTAACCAGCTCCCCTTATCATTAAGATAGACTGTTTAAGATAACAAGGATTGAGAGACCACTCCCAATTGAGACTGAAGTCTCTCAAAGACATCTTTAGCCAACGGTTTTGTAAAAATATTAGCAACTTGTGCTTGTGTAGGGACATATTGTACAGATACCTCATTGGCCAAGACCTTTTCGCGAAGAAAATGGAATTTTATAGCTATGTGCTTAGTTCGAGAGTGCATAACTGGATTTTTTGAGATGTTTATTGCACTAGTATTGTCACACAAAATAGTAATAGGTTTTGGGATTTCAATACCCATATCTGATAATGTCTGTGACATCCAAATTACCTGAGTGCAGCAAGAAGTGGCAACTATATATTCTGCTTTAGCAGTAGAGAGTGACACAAATTCTTGCTTTTTGTTGTGCCAAGCCACTAAACGATCACCAAGAAAGAAAGCAGCACCACTGGTGCTTTTCTTGTCATCTAGACATCTTGCCCAGTTAGAATCAGTATAAGCTATTAAAGAGAAGTCATTGCTTATGGGATACCAGAGTCCATAATCAATTGTTCCTTGTATATACTTAAGAATTCTTCTCACATCATTAATGTGAGATTCTTTAGGAGCAGATTGAAAATGAGCAACCATGCAAACAACTTGCATTATGTTAGGTCTTAAGGCTATTAAATACAATAGGCTGCCTATCATTGACCTATAATTAGTTGAGTTTACAGCAGGGGAGTCATCAACTTTGCTAAGTTATAGCCAGTAGCCATTGGGGTGCTTACTGGATGACTTTCATCCATTTTAAACCTTTTTAACATTTCTTTTGCATACCTTGCTTGAGATAGAAAGATGCCAGAGTCAAGTTGTGAAATTTGGAGGCCTAAGAAAAATGATAGTTCTCCCAACATTGACATTTTGAATTCAGATTCCATGATTTGTGAGAATTTTTTACTCAAGGCAACATTGTTGCAACCAAAAATGGTGTCATCAACATAAATTTCAACAACAAGAATATCAGATCCTTCAAATTTAACACACAGATTGCTGTCAACTCCTCCTCTAATGAACCCTTTTGACAGTAAATGACTGTCCAATCTAGAGTACCAAGATCTAAGAGCTTATTTTAGGCCATATAGAGCCTTTTTCAGCCTGTAGACATGATCTGGTTTGTTTTTACATATAAACCCTTTAGGCTGTTTTATGTAAACTTCTTCTTCTAAGTATCCATTTAAAAATGCAGTTTTTGCATCCATCTGATATATAGTGAAATTTTTGAAAATAGAATATGCCAAGAAAATTCTAATGGATTCAAGCCTAGCAACAGGAGCAAAAGTTTCACCGAAATCAATACCTTCTTGCTGAGCATATCCTTTGCAGACATATCTAGCCTTGTTGCGAACAACTTGACCATTTTCATCATGTTTGTTTCTAAAGATCCACTTGCCACATATGATATTTTTGTCATCTGGTCTTGGGACTAGATCCCAAGTCTGATTTTTTTCAATTTTATTAATTTCTTCCTTGGTTTGCTTTCCTTTTAGACACTCTTTACAAACAACTTTGTTAGGTTTTCTAAGAGGGGGCAGACCTCTTACAATTTGATTTTTGTTGATTCTTACCATATTGTCAAAATTAATGTGGCCTAGTCTCTTGTGCCACAACCAACTTTCTTCAACTTGACCCATTAAGCATATATCATGACTGTTCTCATGTCCAGATGTTTCTAGTAAGTTGTAGACATTTCCTTTAGTCCTCTTTCCAGTTGCAACAGCTTTACCAGACTGGTTTTTGATTTCACATCCTTGTGAAGTGAACAAGACTTGATAGCCATTGTCACAGATTTGACTAACACTCAGAAGATTGTGTTTTAAACCTTCTACATAATAAACATTTGATATTGGAGTGTCTTCATTCAGTAACAGAGAACCTCTTCCTTTGATTTGTATTCTAGAGTTGTCTCCGAACTTTACATATCCACCAACATAGTCTTCTAGATTTGTAAATTTTTCTTTGTCACCGGGCATGTGATTTGATCAACCACTATCTAGGACCCATAGGTCCTTCTTCTTAGAGTGAAAGGCAGTTTGAACAAGCATAGTTTGTTCAATGTTGTTAACTACTTTGGGTTTCCAAATTTTGATGGTTTTCACCTTTTTATTTTACTGATCAGAATTGCATTGCTTTGCTAAATGACCCAAAGATTTGCAGGTAAAACATCTGATTTGTCTTGCAAAACCATGATTCTGCTCAAACCAAATCTAGGTGTTCTAGTATTCACAAATCTGCAAGAATTTACTTTGTGACCAAATTTATTGCAGAAGTAACAGAACCCATAAAAGAGAGGGTAGGAGTTGTAAACTTTTGTGTTGCTTCTAAAAGGATGAATGTGATCCTTGACAAACTCAGAATGTTTGTGTTCAAGCTTTTTGTTTCCAACAATAGTATTGTTCTTCTCACTGTCATTTGAGTATTCACCTTTAATAAAGCCAATTCCAGTTTTGTCTTTGTTTAATTTCTGCTTGCTAAGCATGTCATTCAGTTTAAGAGTGCTTTCATACTTTTTGATATTCTTCCTGAGATCTACAATCTCATGTTCAAGTTTATGAATCTCTTGGTCTTTAAGACTTATGTCAACTCTAAGGCAATCTTCAACTCTCTTGGATTCTTAAAGTTGAGTTTTTAGAGAAATTATCTCAAGATTAGTGAGCTGCTCTTGTGAGTTATCTTGAACAACATTCTGTTCTTGAGCACGCAATTGTTTCTTAAGTTTTCTCAACTCTTTTAGAGCAAACTTTAGTTCTCCTTCATAGTCCACTTCACCTTCTTCAACATCATTGCTGTTTATTTCATCTTGTTGAACGATTTCAGCCATGAAGAGATTTTCATCTTCTTCATCTAGATAGTCATTGGATTCAAAATCTGTTTCGTTTTTGCTGAACAAACTTTTCTTCTTTTTGAAGTTAAATTTCTGTTTGGGTCTGTAGGCCTTTTTCTTGGAAAACTTTTTAGATTTCTCATTGTCACTGTTTGTGTCACCATAGGGACACTTTGCAGCAAAGTGACCTATCTTACCACAGTTAAAGCATTTGAAGGGAAGTTTTCCCTTATACTTTCCAGAACCCTTTTTGAGTTTCCTTACAAAATGGGATTCTTTAGAATCAGAAAATTCTGATTCAGAGAGCTCATCTCTTTCTTTCCTTTCAGCATTAAATGCTACTTCTTTTGTAGAGGTGTTGTTTTTACTAATCCTCATTTCATAGGCAGTCAAAGTGCCTTGTAAACTGTCAAGGGTAAGCTGAGTAAAATGTTTTTTCTCTTCTAGAGTAGCTACCTTAGCTTCAAATTTTGTTGCCAAGGTTCTGATGACCTTGGTCACAATGTCAAACTCCTTGAATTCTTCTCCCAGACCCTTCATAGCATTTACTATTTCATCAACTCTTAGAAAATAGTCAACAACTTTTTCATCATCCCTCATTTTCAATTCTTCAAACTGATGTTTTAAAGTTAGGACTTTGGACTGTTTTACCTTTTCATTTCCTTGATAGATAGTTTCAAGTTTAGTCCAGATTTCTCTAGCAGAACTGTAGTGCATGACTTTGATGAAGACATCTTTAGTCAGAGCACATAGAAGAGCATGCTTTGCTCTTGCATTAGTTTCAAATCTCTTCTTTTCATCAGAAGTAGTTGGCAAAGTAGCTAGTAAAGTGTACCCAGTCAATACTATGCTCTAGACATCAAGGTCTATTAAGGTTAAATAGGTCTCCATTCTGATTTTCCAGAAAACATAATCAGTTCCGTCAAATAATGAAGCTCTAGTCATGGAAGTACCTTCATGAGCTTGAGACATTTTGAATAGATTCCAAGTCCAGAATCAATCCTAGGTTGGAAAGACCTATCAGAGGGCCCTATGCTCTGATACCAATTGTTGGAGTGAAAATACACTGAGAGGGGGGGGGGGGTGAATCGGTGTTTATGATTTCTTAAACATTTTAAACTGAAACTGACAAGAGCCATACATATGTTTTCATTTTTTAGTGATAGTGTCATTCATGTGATCGAATGCAATCATATAAACTGAAAATGAGTAATGTAAAATTCCAATTTAAAGCAGTAAGGTGCATAAGCAAAAGAGACACAGAGACACAAGATATGCAGAGTGGAAAACCCTCCTGGGGTAGAAAAACCACTCCTAAACCTGCTGCCTTTTTCAGGCTTTCATTTCAATAATTTATTTTTACAAAGCCTCAATGGCTGATTTCTAAGCACCGACTCAAGGAGCACCTACCCCTCTGTTTAGAGACACCAATCTCAAGGAGCACCAACCCCTTTCCTGATACTAAATAGAACATACAATAGTACAGAGGATTTCTCTGTTTCACTTGATTTATGTCAAGTGCCTCTTGATGGACAATGTGTAAAACATTCAAAAGTCAAGAGTGACTTTTCAGTGTTCCACCCATTATCAAGCCTTAAGACAGCTTGAGGAAAATCCTAACACTGTTACAATATAGTTTCATCAAACTATTTTCAATCATACATGCTTTCTTTCTTTTTCACTGTTTGATTTTCAATGTTTTTCCATATAGAAAACTACACATTTTAATACACACTATGTTTTCCAACTTTCAACATCTTTAGGACAGTATAGACTTCTAGAACCCTCAATCATAATACCCCTATTTTTCATTTTTGATATTCTATCATTGATCGAACCCTAAGCTCAATAGTTTTTCCTTTTTCAAAAAAAATCATTACAAATTGGAAGTATTACAACTTTTTCTCAAATTTTCTCTTTTCAGAAAATAGGTTATACAAGTATATTTTTCAGGTTGCATAATAACTGATAGGTCAGATCTAAAGTGCAGAGTTCACAATAAAGAGATTCTTTCATTATGTTTAGGACAGAGCAGCAATGACCAATAATAGATGAATGACAGAGCCTTGTCTTCACTAGAAGCCTGCACATGCAGTGCTTAAAAAAAATGCAATGAGAGCACATCATTTCTAAAAGAACAAATGATAACCATTTTACCCTGACTGAACCAGAAATGCAGCTGGAGTATTTTTAGTAAATGAAGACCCATACAAAATATACCCAGCATAGTAACTGTAATTTTTAAGAAGCTGAAACAACAATGCCCAAAAACTGAAATCATTATGATGACAAGCTGAATCAGTAAGCTTAAACAAATAAGAACGGTTATCAATGAATTCAAGAGTGAACCGGATAAGATTCTTGAGGTATCTCTTACACCCAGTATCCAAAACAGAAATGAATCACACAACCTTATGATAACCTTTCCAAAGTGTTGTCAAAGAATGGAGTAAATGTTTCAGATTTTTCATGAGAAGAACAAAAATGTTTTTCTGTTTTCAGTTTTCAAATGAGTGAAGACATGGCACGAAATAACCTTTGTTGAGCTGAAATGTATTTGCAGACCAATCAAAGAACAAGTACCTGGCAAAATGAAATTGTTGTTCAAATAATAGATTACTAGATCTGTAATGGAGAGGAAAAACAACCACACAACCTTCCAAAAACGAGTTTGCAGCAGTGGCTGCAGGAAGACACATGGAGCGACTTTAGTGGAGAGCTCCTGATTGCTCCCGACTGCTCCCAGCTGCTGTCCAATAGAAAAAATGCCAAGGATAACCAGAAACGCCAATGGTAGAGGATGCATGGTGGCGGGCAGACTGTGGGCAACAGAAAAACGTGAAAGAACAAAACATTTTTGCCCTAAACTTCCACTGCAAGCAAGTGCGAATTACTTTTGTAGAAATGAATAAAGTTTGGAGTCTGAAGGACAGATGAATAAACACACTCATTATTCCATGTCAAGTCCGTGGGCAAAAATAGAGGTAATTATGTTGTCAAAAAAAACTTAAATAAAAGCCTTTACCAATTTGCCAAGCCAACTGCCGACATAATCATGCCCAAGTAAATGTTTTGAAAAGACCACATTATTCACACAAGTAAATATCAAAGAATTGATATTTCCATTTACCAAAGGTGAAAAGCCACTTTGATATGCTCAAATGCAATATTATTTTCCATTTTCGAATGAAGTCTAAAGACTTATAATGAATAAAGAAGACTGAATTTTCATGTTAAATTCACACTGTAACAACCTGTATAGATTCATCACTAAACCAGTAAAATATTAAACCAGAAGTGTATCACCTGATCAAATGGAGACAAATGACATGTAGCCAAAATTCCTCAACAAGCATTTGTAATCTGCACATGAAGTTAAACGATTAGAGCCATCAAGATAATAAATGATAAAACCAATGATGTGAATGTGTCAACCAAAATATGAATCAACTGAGAAGATAACCATCAAGCCATCAAGATGCCAGATAACCATAAGATGACATCAAGGACAAAACAACATACGAGGGATTCAACATCTTTCACTCCAACCCCCTCTCTCACGCTCCCTCTCTCTTAGGTCTCTGCTCAAAATATCCCTCCCATCCCCTCTCCCTCTCTCAGGTCTCTCCCTCCCATACTAACTATATAAATCTCTTCTCCGACATTAGTCTATCTCTCTTAGGTCTCACTCCCTCCCACCCTACCTAGACAAATCTCTCTCATTCCAACCCCCTCTTTCACACTCCCTCTCTCTCCTTCTCAAGTCTTTCTCTCTCTCTCTCTCTCTCACTCCAACTCCCTCTCTCAATTCTTTATCTTTTTCTCTCCCTCTCATATCTCTCTCTCTCCCAGCTATCTCTCTCTTAGGTCTCTCTCTCTCATGTGTCTCCCACTCTCTCTCTCTCTCTCTCTCTCTCTCTCTCAAGTCCCTCCCTCAAAATATCCCTCCCAACCCCTCTCTGTCTCTCAAGTCTCTCCCTCACCCTAACTAGATAACTCTCTCTCTCTCTCTCTCTCTCTCTCAAGTTTCACTCCCTTCCACCCTACCTAAAAAACTCTCTCACTGTAACCCCATCTCTCACACTCCCTCTATCTCTCTAAGGTCTTTTTATCTCTCTCACTCTAACTTCCTCTCTTAGGTATTTATCTTTCTCTCTCCCTGTTATCTTTATCTCTCTCTTAGGTCTCTCCCCCATGTTAACTAGACAATTCTCTCCCTCCCTCTCAAGTCTATCTATCTCTCTCTTAGGTCTCACTCCCTCCCACCCTATCTAAACTACTCTCTCTCTCACTCCAAACCCCTCTCTCACACTCCCTCTCTCTCATGTCTCTCACTCAAAATATCCCTCCCACCCCTTCTCCCTCTCTCAGGTCTCTCCCTCCCATCCTAACTAAATAACTCTCTTTCTCTGATGTAGTAGTCTCTCTCTCTCTCTCTCTCTCTCTCTCTCACAGGTCTCACTCCCTCCCACACTACCTAGACCAATCTCTCTCACTCCAACCCCCTCTCTCACACTCCCTAGATCAGGTCTTTGTATCTCTCTCTCTCACTCCATATCCCCTCCCACCCTACCTAGAATACTCTCTCTCACTCCAAACCCCCCTCTCACACTCCCTCTCTCTTAGGAATCTCCCTCAAAATATCCCTCCCACCCCTTTTCCCTCTCCCAGGTTTCTCCCTCCCATCCTAACTAGATAACTCTCTTTCTCTAATGTATTAGTATGTCTCTCACAGGTCTCACTCCCTCCTACCCCACCTAGACAAATTTGTCTCGGTCCAACACCCTCTCTCACACTTCCTCTCTCTCCATCTCCCTCCCACCCTACCTATCTACTACTCTCTCACACTTCAACTCCCTCTCTCACACTCCCTCCCTCTTAAGTCTCTCCCTTAAAATATCCATCCAAATCCCTCTCCCTCTCTCAGGTCTCTCCCCCCCACACTAACTAAACAACTCTTTCTCTCTCCCTCTCAAGTATATCTCTCTCCTAGGTCTCACTCCCTCCCACCCTACCAAGACTACTCTCTCTCACTCTAGACCTATCTCTCATACTCCCTCTCTCTCATGTCTCTCCCTCAAAATATCTCTCCCAACCCTTCTCCATCTCTCAGGTCTCTCCCTCCCATCATAACTAGATAAATCTCTTTCTCTGATGTAGTAGTCTCTCTCTCTCTCTCAGGTCTCAGTCCCTCCCACCCTACCTAGACAAACCTCATCAC